>JAVYIG010000238.1:60000-260000 GCA_035222895.1 Strongylocentrotus droebachiensis | reverse complement strand
ACAAAAGTGAGCAGTGTTCACCCAAGCATGACATGACATTGATAGACAAGACCACATGTAAACAAGTGCAAAACAAAACAAGTGATAATAACTTAAACATTACAAAGCGACCAACAAAAGAACCCAAAATCTCTCTCTTTCTCTCTTTCTCTCTGACTCTCTTTCCCCCCTAGCTCTCTCTCTCTCTCTTTCTGAACTTCTTTCCTGACCTACACGTACCACTGCCAATTATTTAACTGTAAACACGCATTATGTAGGCTCCTAAACAGCAACCCAGCACCAACTGCAGTTCTCCAAAGGGAGGAAGTCAAACAAAGAAGAAGATGAAAAATTAGAAGAACAAGAACAACAATACAAGTTGAAATAAACCTGGAATAAAGCACTTCATTTAAAACAATATGAGCGCATCGTTCCATACAAAATTTGCTACGGTCAAATCGGAGTAGGCCTACACATCCAATTGGAGTCTTTTTCTTCTTCTGATAATCTTCAGAGGGCTATGTTGCCTATCACCAAGATCAACTTAAGATTTAATCAAGCGGTGTAAGGAAGATGTGATATTTTTTAGTGGGAAAAAGGCATTATAAATGCCTCAGGATTAGTTCCTGGAAGAGCTCTCGACTGTCAGCGTGCACTACATGCTGGAAGGCTGTTCCATCCTGGGATAGAGCGTTGGGCAAATGCAATTAAATTTGTCAATGAATATGTCACTTCTGGCTTGTTGCACCTCGAGGGTAATGTCATGGTTCTTCCTTGTTCGAGATTTGTTGGAAAACAAAAATAATACGTGGGGAAAAACAGAAATATTGGTCTTGTTGTGTACTTTCTTGCCACTTTCAAAAGTTTATTTTGACCGATAGTTCACGGAATCGTTCTCGTCGCGATTTTGTTCTGTCATTTTTCCTTCTTTATTTGTCTTATCAACGCAGCCACTCATCATGCAAGCATTTCACCATTTGTGGTAATCTAAATATCACTCTGATTTGCGTTTTTTCGATCATAATGAAGATAAAAAATTAAATGTACTACGTACTACAGGCTGAATTGGTAAAGGTAAGCATACAATATTATGTATATGAAAGGTCCTTGTTTTCAAATGCACAAATCAACCAAGCTGCTGGATGGATTTGGTTCTGTCTTGAGTACCATGCCCCACCTATTGCGTTACATGTGTGTAGACCATGGACAGGGTGCATCATGCTGTGAATGTCTGTGGAGTTGTTCATACTTTAATCAGGAGTATGAGGGTCAAAAACTCAAAATGAATTGAAAGTGAATTTGAGTGTTTCCGTGATTGGTTAGCTCTTTCTGTGATGATTTAAGACGCCTTCGGTTAATACTTAAAATTCACAGAAAATCAGCACTTTTGAAGTTTTGTGACAATTGATGACAACTAAAAATTAGGGTGTCTGATCTAGCCTTAAGGGCTCTCTCGAAATGTTTTTTTAATGATAGTATTCGAGAGAGCCTTAACTTGCTCCCATAGGGCCCCACGGAGAGGTAGGTAAACAACATAAAAAATGTGTCCAAAATGTAATCACACTTTCCCGCACCCGCCCAATATTGGACAGTGGCTTTGATAAATTGTGTGGGACTTGTGATCGTAATTAATCCCAGAATATCATAATCAGAGGTAAAAATAAAAAATTAAAAGCAATTTTCTTACCAGACCGATCAGCTTAGCTTCCTTTTCACGTGTACCGTGGGAATTTACGATCTCTACACAATGGTGATGACCTCTGACTGGCACTTCCGTAATTGTGGGTAAATTGTGCTGCTTCCGTATAATGCGCTGTATGAGTGTTATTCAGCGCATTATACGGAAGCAGCACATTCTCGTAAATGCGGCAGCGAGAGTTTAACACGGCTTGCAAGATTTTCAACATGGATGTCGATTTTGACCCATAATTTCCTTAAAAGGGACCATTAAACGGATTATTTCAATCAAGTTAGTAAGTGGAACCGATGTATTATAGCCTAGGCCTAATTTACAATTGGATATACACGAGGTAAAATGACATTTTGGGGGATTTTGGGGGCATAACCCTACGACCTGAAATGGCCGTGGCGTTATCAAGGGAATGTGTATAGACGGTTTCCGTCTCTAAAGAGAGAGCCGGCCGACGCTACCCCAATAAGAGGCTAACGAACGAAAGAGACGGAAAATTCGGTCTATAACTGAGTGTGCAAATTCAATCCTATGTTCACTGATTTTGATATTTCTTTTTGACTCGTCCAGCAGTGATGGTGTTCATTATCATGCATAGCTTTTTAATATGAGTGTCCTTAGCCTTAAATTCAGGACCATGCCATTTTTATATAGTCAAAAGGATTTGTATTATATTATCTCCTGCAGAATTCAAGACATAATCATGAGATCGGTCTCAGTTCAGAAGCTTACCCAGTTGCAGAGTAATGTAGACAAGATCAGAAACATCTGTATCTTGGCACACGTTGATCATGGTAAGACATATTAACATAAGAACAGGTTTTTCAAAGAATTACAACAAGACTACTAACATTTAAACATACATTTACACTGATCACTCGTTTTTTTTCCTTTTTCTGTTAAAAATAAATAATTTGCCAACCACTGACAGAACAACTTGTTCTTTATGTGTTAATAATCTAAAGGAGACAGCTTTCTAAATGTGATGATGTTAGCCACCTAATTTTTGTATGATTGTTATTTCACTACCGCAATGTATTTAGTTTTACTAATAAAGATGATATCAATATACTTTATGAATAGGTTGGGCTAGACAATGTAACTATTACCAGTAATGATTATTGTTTGATTTGTTAATTCCTTGATTTTGGTAAAGTATACAATGAACAAACTTCCAGGAAACGGAGAACAAACGGTTTTAAATACTCAATTAATAATAATAATAAAAATAATAATTCAAGGTTTATTAAAAACATGTGTCGCAGCCCAATGGCTGAATTGGTCATGTGTACAATTAAAACACTCAATGCATAGTTCAAACATAAAATACAGTTACAATTGATTTGTCAATATTGAAATATATATAGCTAATATGATAAGATTGCTTGGGCAGCAAATATAAGAAAACAGCAAAAATAAGGAAACAAATTCAATTTATGTTACTGTACAGGCAAAACCACCCTTGCTGATGCCCTCATCTCCAGCAATGGAATCATCTCAACTCGTATGGCTGGCAAGCTGAGGTACATGGACAGTCGTGAGGATGAGCAGCTTCGAGGCATTACCATGAAATCTAGTGCCATCTCTCTTCTCTATAGCAATACTCCAGGTATGGTTCATATATAAACATATATATACATCCAGTCTTGGTTTCCTTTAGGCCTATGATGGTGATGGTTTTACAGATGGGCTACTTTGGTTATTAAGAGAGGTGCCCAAAGTTATTTATCAGAACTAAACGATTCTTGCTTTTGTTAATTTTGTTAATTGTGTTAATTGTACCTCTGCTAACACCTTCAAGCAAGAGGTACAAAAGACCCAGCTCCGCTAAAACGGTAGCTGTTTTTACTCGCACTCAGTTAACTGTACCTCTTATCAGACATTGTACACACATCTGCACTGCACCTCAACAGTACGACAATACACCTGACGGTAGCCTGTACTGCAACTGAAGAAGAAGAAGATATGTTTAGCAGTTTCTATTTGCTGGAAAGCATATGATAAACAAATGAAAGGTCAAAATATGCTATATATCCCATATTCTGATGTCACCTGCATGTACCTTTCATACTTTATTGTTTCTGTATTCCTCGTTCAATTTTTAGGAAACTGTTTTTCTGTATCCTAAGTAGGAATATTATTACATTGCACTTTTCTTAATAAGTGTACAACACTTTGAACTGGAACCTTTTCACTACTGTGGGCACTTTCACCTGCCCAAATTTTTTATATAATTTTGAGACTAAGAAAGGGCTTTCTCTTTTCTTGAAATTACAAGAGGGTTTTTTAATTGTAAAGTTGGATATCACAGAGCAACATTTGTTTAAATGTAAACAATGAGAAATTGAATCTTCGTTAGAAGTCACTCTGAATTTTTTTTTACACTACATGTTTGTATTATATGTTTGCCTTAAATGGGTTAATATATTTATATTTTCATATTTTCGAATGTTCATATTTCTGACATTTTTGTGTAGAAGAGGAATACCTGGTGAATCTGATTGACTCCCCTGGACACGTGGATTTTTCGAGCGAGGTTTCTACTGCTGTCCGACTGTGTGAGGGAGCCCTAGTAGTCATCGATGTCGTGGAAGGAGTCTGCCCCCAGGTTAGATTTCTCGGTCTAGTCTTGTAAAGAGTTGCGATTGATCAAGATTGGTTGCAAGTAATTCAGTCAATCGCAGCTGTTTTTAACTGGTCTGCAGCTTCACATCAGTACTAAATGTAGCCAATGTATAACATCTATTCATATTGCAAGATGTGCATGATGAGAAACCTTATGATCAGAGCTTTTAAGTTGACAGGATATCCTTAACATGCTTGGCAGAAGGATTTGAACACAATGTTTTGTTTTGAAACTCTTTAGATCTGATTCTCAAGTAATAGACTTCACCTGTTCAAACTATGGACGATGCTGCATATACACCACCCCCCTCCCCCGATATGTAAATCATTTGTCCATTCACATTTGACCCCCTCTCGCTAGGCTTCAAATGATGCATTGTGAATTACAAGTAGTAGAAAATTATTCTGTGTTATATCCTTCTTTGTAATTTTAAAATTTTCACCAGTTTTTATCTCCTATTATTAAATTAAAACTACCAGCTAAATGTACATGTCCATCTTCATCTATAATTTGGTAGCAATTATTGAATGAAGTTACTTTTAATTTGTTTGTGTTATAAATCATGCCATCCTACAACTAGCCTGGTTGGAGCAATTCAAACCAGGCCTTGTCCTAAACAAGATTGACTAAATGCTTGAAACCAGCAGCTTTATTATAGATATCCAATTTAATCCAAAGGCCTATAAGTTTAAATCAAATATGTTCATTTTTATCCAATGCATTCTAATCAGACTCATGTTGTCTTACGACAAGCCTGGTTAGAGCACATCAAACCAGGCCTTGTCCTAAACAAGATTGACTGAATGATTGAAACCAGCAGCTTTTTTATAGATATCCAATTTAATCCAAAGGCCCTGTAAGTTTAAATCAAATATGTTCATTTTTTCCAAACACCCCAATCAGACTCATGTTGTCTTACGACGAGCCTGGTTAGAGCACATCAAACCATGCCTGGTCCTAAACAAGAATGGCTGAATGATTGAAACCAGCAGCTTTATTATAGATATTCAATTCAATCAAAAGGCCTGTAAGTTTAAATCAAATATGTTCATTTTTTTCCAATGCACCCCAATCAGACTCATGTTGTCTTACGACAAGCCTGGTTAGAGCACATCAAACCATGCCTGGTTCTGAATAAGATTGACCGGTTAATCAGTGAGCTCAAGTACACTCCAATGGAAGCACATCTGCACCTGCAGCAGGTCCTAGAGCAGGTCAATGCTGTCGTAGGAAACCTCTATGCTTCACATGTCCTGGAGAAGACTTCAAGTGTAAGTTGAATGTTTGACCTTTTCCTTTTTACGGGCTTACTATAAGTATTGTGCTAAAGTTTCCTTGTTTAAGACTTTGAAGATCCTTTTCCCAGATTGGTTTAGTGAACCAGATTATGTTCTTGGTCATGAAGTTAAGAACAGTTTTATTTGAGTCTTGTGTACCAGATGATGCCAAAAAGTACAGGAGATAATAATAATATTAATAATAATACTCAGCTTTTATATAGCGCTTATTAGAATCACTAAGCGCTTCCAAACTTGGAGATTATGAGACCGGCTTTAGCTGTGTTGCCATTACGGCGCTCTAGCATTTAAAGAATTAATTCCTGCCAGGTAGCCATTTACATCACCGGGGTTGAGTGTGGCAAATGTAGATCAAGATTTAGGTTATGGGAATTTATATTAACTTATGGGAATTTATATTAACAAATACAGTACCTTTTTCTGGTTGTTTCGTGAGTGATATTGTTTTTCAATAAAGTTGTATTTTGCAAGAACATTAAACCAATAGTATAACCACAACAATCTAGTTTCATCTGCATCAAAGTGAAATAAAAAATGAGTAATAAAATTTCCAGATTTTCAAAATGTTATTATTTATGGTCATCCTGTAAAACGATGATAACAAGATGAGCAATTAAACACTCTGTTCTTACTCTCTAGAAAACTGAAGACTCCACCCAGACGAAAGAAGAAGTGAGTGGTGGAGATGCTAAGAAAGGAGAGGAGCAGGTTTATGATTGGAGTGACGGCTTAGAGGACACGGATGACTCTCATATCTACTTCTCACCAGACCAAGGCAATGTCATTTTCGCCAGTGCCTTGGATGGCTGGGGTTTCAGGTATGGAGACATTTCCATTGCCATGCCATGGACATGGGAATTCCTGAAGTAGTCTGGAACTGCTTTATGAGGCTTTGGTAAACTGATTGGGTTGGCCACAGACCATTTAGAAATACAAATTTTCACCAAATTCATTACCTTTACCACTATTGTGTCTTTAATATCAATAAAGGAGTTTCTCTAACAACAAGTATGACAAGTTTGTAAATGGATCTGAAATTGTATTCAACTGAAGTAATTCTTTACTACTTGTAAGCGTGAATGAGGATTGCCTAGTGCTATTACACATAACAGTTGAAGGAAACGACCGACACTGGGGATTATGAAAAGGAGCATCCATGAATACCACTATGTTTGTAAGCTGTTCTCTGACTGTACTGTGTATCTCAATTTTCTTGTAGCATCAACCATTTTGCTGAGATGTATGCAAGTAAATTAGGTGTGAGTGCGGACGTCCTTCGTAAGACTCTCTGGGGAGATTTTTACCTTCATACAAAGTCAAAGAGAATCATGAAAGGAGCTCAGGTATCTATCCTATCCTTTTGATATGATTCATGTTGAGATTTTTTCAAAATTTAACATTTTCAGAGCTTTTTAGCTCAAGAGTTCGTGTATACAGCCTCTGCTTTATGTTATGACATTATAGTTTACTTTAGTAAACATTAATTTTGCTAGCTCTCATAGAGACCTCATATTGTTATAACAGACATATTCTATAAAGCTGAAGGCTCTATTAATAATGATGATACTAATGATAATAGTAATGTCAATTTATGTAGCGCAGATACCATATAAATATACTCTACTGTACTGTGGTAAAAAAAAAGGTCTATATAATGTTATGTGATGGACACAAATCCAAATCTATTCAAAGGCTTCTCTGAAAACAATTACATCTTAAACAAAACCTTTGAAGATGGCAACACTGCCCCCATGTGAATGACATCAGCTGTGTCACCAAATGCCATTTGTTGTGTTCAAACATCACAGCCCAATTAAGTTATCACATGAATCACTTTTTGAGCTGATGATTGTCTCTACTATCTCTCTCCCTTCCTCTGACCCGCCCACCCACCTCCCTCCCTTTCTCCTTTCTTCCACCCCTCCGTCACTTCCTGCCCTCCCACCTCTCTTTCTCCCTCTCTCCCTCCCTCTCTCATAATTTGCTCCATCCAGGCTAAAGCAAAGAAGCCATTGTTTGTGCAGTTTGTGCTGGAGAACATATGGTCACTCTATGACACGGTCATCGTCAGGAAGTAAGTATAATGCAGTCATATTACATATTAAACTACAAGGAGACTCAGGGCATGAGTCCCAATACCAGTAAAGTTTTGTGAACGACATCACTTTTGACCTTTTCAAGATGGACACTGTGATATCAATACACCCCCACGTATGTACATGTACAGAATGAATACAGAGCTGTTTTTATTTTACTGCTTATTTGTTAAAAACGTAAATATGCAACACTAAATGAGGTAAATGAGTATATTAATTTGAAGAATAACTTCAGTAGTATTCCAGCCCCCTTGTACATTAATCTGTTTGTTTGGATCATGAATAATAATCAGCTTAATAGAATACTACTTAATTTGCATATTGTATCAAAGGTCCTCTCTGAGATGAAAGTGAACTGTGATAATAAGATTTGGTCATGAAACAGAGGATGATGTCATAATGATGTAATTTGTTTGTTTGTATTTGCAGAGATAAAGAGAAGATGGAGAAGATAGTGAAATCTCTTGGATTGAAGCTGACCCCACGTGACCTTAGACATAATGACACCAAGATCTGTCTACAGGCCATCTGTAACCAATGGTTACCCGTCTCAAAAGCTGCTCTCTGTATCCTTACTAAATCTATTTTACATTCCTTGTTAATATTCATTGTAGACTATAGATAGAGTTGTCTGCAAGCTGTTTTTGCAAGTAGTAAAATCCTGTCTTGAAATCTTTTCTATTTGAGAAGTACTAACTTCGATCTATGTTCATGGAAAGAGAGAGACTGGCTTGTGGTAATTCTAACTTGCCTATCATAGAGTTTAAGGATGGTTTGGACCAGCATTATAAAGCATAATCTTGATGGAAATCACATTCCCACATTCTCATGTTTATGTGTGTGCTATGCAGGTGTCAAGAATGCTAGCCTGATTTTCCAATCTCTCATTGGTCTGCTCTTTTTGTAGCTAGAACAAAATTTCAGCCAAAATTATTTGGGAAATAAATAATGTATTTGTATTCTTGAATATGCAGTGTAAGATTTACTTGATTGTGTCAAAAATCGTTTTCAATCGTTAATATTTTGAAACACATTTTTATTATGTATCCTTTAAAGCCCCACTGCACTACTTATAGCTACATGCACCCTCTATATAGCAAACAATGCCTAAGCGGTAGTCGTTGATCCCCCATGAAGCCCTTCTTTTTATGTTAATTGAGAGCTGATTTGATGAGATAACCACCTGTCAGTGACCTTGCAGGGAGGTCTAATCCCTCCTGGTCAAACTAGTACAGACAGGCTTTAAAGCCCACTGCACTACTTATAGCTATTTGCGCCCTCTATACAACCAACAATGCCTAAACGGTAGCCGTTGATCCCCCATGAAGCCCTTTTTCTTATGTCAATTGTCAGCTGATTTGATGAGATAAGCACCTGCCAGTGACCTTGCAGGGAAGTCTAATCCCTCCATGCCAAACTAGTGCAGAGGGGCTTTATTTGCTGCCAAATGCACATGCTTGTGTTGAGAAGAAATATTCTCCTTGACCAAGCCATCACCATCAGCCATGATATGTGCTAAGCTTCCTAGTCCCACTGATGTTAGTGAGGAGAGGATAGAGAAACTCATGTGTAGCAGTGGGCAGAGATTTGATTCTCTCCATCCAGATTCGCAACATCTCAAACAAGGTATGTTTCGTACGAGAGCAAATTATCTGAAGTAAACAAAAGTTGAAATAAATCAATGCTTTCTCTATGTTAAAGGGGAAGTTCAACCTGATATTAAGTTGGTTTTAAATGAAAGCAGAAAGTGAGAGAAATGATTTAGTAAAAGTTTGAGCGATATCCTAATAAAAATAGGATATTTATGAATTTTTGAAGTCGTCATCAGTGAAACATGAGTTGACAACACTGTGAGGTATCTTGCAAGCTCCTGTCCAATTTGCTCTGTACAGAAAATTTCATGAACTTTAATTTGCGTAGTAATTGATGACAGAATAGATTTGTTTCATTCATACAGGGGTGGTATAAAAACATATTTGCCATAAATATATTTAGGGCGAATGTAGGATTGAATTTATTTTTAGTACTGGGTAAACGGGAGGGTTTGATTGATTGCACCGCCAAAAATTTCAAAATTCAAAAACTTTTTTCTTTTGAATTGGTTTTTGGACAAAATTTTACTTACTTCCACCTCTCATTTTTGTTCTTCTATTAAAACCAACTTGATATCAAGATGGACTACCCCTTTAAACTTAAGATAAATTCTTTCAGCTGTTCTTTTAGTTGTTGCATGCATAAGATCAGGATAATATTGGGCAATATTAATCAAATGCATTTTTAATCGTTGGTAATTAAGTTGACATTGATAGATGTGTATGCATCATTTCTGCGCATCTTGCCTAACAATTTTTTCTATCTGTTGACCATGCAGATAATAATAATAACAATGGTGGCTTCTTATATAGCGCACATGCCCGTCATGTTGTAACGCTCCTGGCGCTGCCCCGATTATTACCCTGGCTTTAGCAAGGCAGCCACTGCGGCGCACTAGCATTTCAAGGAATTAATTCCTGCCAGATGCTTTGTATGCAAATTATATGTACATATTTTATTTTATAATCACTGCAGCACTGGCATAGCAATCTACCGCGTGGTTCGGTTTTACAGTCTAATATCATTTCTTTGTATACTTATTTTGATCACAGCTTTTCAGAAGTCTAACTCTGATGATGACGCCCCAGTGATTGTTTACATCTCTAAAATGGTAGTTGTAGATAGCAGTATGCTACCACAGAACAGACAGAGGTATGCTTTATGAAATACTTGCTAAAACAAAATCAAATTGAGTTCAAACATATTGGCCCGAATTTACAAAGGAGGTTTAGAATTAACCCATGGTTTAAATCGTCATTTACATAACCCATGGTTTAAAATAAGCGTGAGATAAGTCAGAGGTCCAATATTAGACGCGGGCAAGGCAAGGTACGCTTATTTTGCGCTAATTTTTAAACCATGGGTTATGTAAATGAGGGTTTAAACCATGGGCTAAATCTAAACCTCCTTTGTGAATTTGGGTCATTAAGTATTTGCTCATTAGTCAGCTGTTACGCATTTTCTACCAAACTTGTTTGCCAGATGCCAATTGTGTGTCTTCACATTTATTGTAATTTCTGTTTAGTTTTGTGACATTTTCTTTTATTTCATTATTAGATTCCATTTTGCCATACCTCATTAAAATCTGTATGTACAGTCAAACCTGTCTTAGTGGCCACCTCTCTATGAAGACCACCTGTCTACTGTAGCCAAGTATTTTGTCTCCCTCAGAAAAGAAATGTATGTTGTAGAACCTGCCTAGAAAGACCTCCTGTCTAACAATGACCACTTTTTCTGAATCCCTTGGGTGGCCTTTTTAGACAGGTTTGACTGTATTATATATTTCATGCCAGGAAGGCAAATGATTAACATGAATAGATACAGGTTAAAGGGTACATTAAAATGATCACTATAACAATTTAAATCCCCAGACCGCTGACTAGTGCTGAGATCCAGCTGAGGAGAGATGAAGCGAGAAGGAGGCATGCAGAGAGACAGGCAGCAGCAGCAGCAGCAGAGCAAGACAAAGGAGGAGGAGGAGGAAAGAAAGATGACAATGCTACTTCTAAAGTTGAAACATCAGCTCCAGGCAAGTGCATATACTGTCTTTTTGGCAGGGCTCTGGAAGATTCCATTAAAAATTTTATGGACTGACCCCCCCCCCCCCCCCCAAAAAAAAAAAAAAAAAAATCCACACTTTCGGACACTTCGTATGAGCCATCGAAAAAGAAAGTGGGTAAACATATCAGGAAAAAAAGGGGCATTTAGAAAACAGGAGTAAATTCATCATCTGATGCTATTAACAGTATCATTCTTTTTGCCTAACACTTTCTTGTATCGTCTTGAATTAATGTTTAAGAAACATTAATCCCCAGTTCACCAACTTTTATTTGCTCCAAAGAGGCAAGCATGCACCCTCCTCCCCCTCCTGTGCTATTTAAAATGATGCACAATATGGCAAATCTTTTTTAAAGTTCATATGAAGAGAGGTTCTACCACAATGTTTTCAGTTTTTAAAAATGTCTTTTTCCATTTATATTGTTTTAACGAATCAATTGCATTATAAAGATCATGAAGAATAAGAATACCAATTCCATTATGGCACAGAAAATAATAATAATAATCTTTTAAAGTCAACTCGAATCTTATTAAGTTAAACCGAAAATGGAAATTCTTTTTGCCCAATTGATCGTGAGCCCGTCAGCCACTGAGCAGCGCCAGATCGACGTTGCTCTATCCCTTATTGTTAAACGCCAAACAAGGTAGCAGCAACTCCCATCTTTTAACGCCTTTTGGTATGACGCGGCCGGGTTCGAACCCACGACCTCCTGGTTGTGAGGCGGATGCTCTACTGACTGAGCCAACACACCAGTACACCGGTAACCTGTTAGTTTCACATTTGTTCGTGTATACCACCTCAGAAATGCCAGAACCAATAGACTTGAAGGTAGAGTCAGAAGCAAAGGAGGAGAAAAAGACAGGAGAGATGTTTCTTGCATTTGCAAGGGTCTTCAGTGGAACTATTCGTAAAGGACAAAAGCTCTTTGTTCTTGGACCTAGGCATGACCCTCAAAAGGCATTGGCTGAGGTATGTTCCTCCAATTTATTTTCAATATTTGATGTCTTAAAATTCAAAGGCAGGACATTCTTTTTATCCAACGCTCCTTTAAACAATCTACTTGTTCTCACTCCTGTCCTTTTCGTTTTCTCTCTTTATCTCTCTTTCTCTCCCCTTCTCTTTTTCTCTTCCTCTCTCTCTTTGTTTTTCTCTCTCTCCCTCTCTCTCTCTCTCTCTCTCTCTGTTTTTCTACTTCTCTCTCTCTCCTTCTCTTCTCTCATTTGCCCTCATTTGCCCTTCCATTTTTCTCCTAATTTTATTGTCTTTTGTTTTCCATTCATTTTCTGTCACATTTTGTGTCTTTACGCTCTTAAGTATATTTACATCTGTTTTTCTTTTACATATATTTCAGACTTTTATTGTTGATTTCCTGTTGCTTCCTCCTCTTCCTGTGTCCTTTTCCGTTGTTCCTCTTAATGAAAGAATTATTCTATGGTATCTTACTTTTATTATTTATGAACCTTTATTGAATTCCAATTAAAAGAACAAACTTTTCTTCGTCCAAGAATACTTGATATAATATCATCATATTTGGCAGTTAAAAGTTCCTAAAGCACTTAAGGTGTTTAATAGTGTATTCTGTTTATTTGCTTTATTTTTAGATGTCAGAAAATGGAGGTAATTTGACTAACAACATGGAGTGCAGTCGTTACATAGCTGAGTTTACAGTGGATAGTCTATATCTTCTGATGGGAAGAGAACTTGAACTATTAGAGAAGGTCCCTGCTGGAAACATATTAGGTGAGTGGTTCTCTTTACTCTTTATCTTATTTAAATATGATGTTGATATTATACTTAAGTGTTATGAATGACCAGATAAGTCAGAAATAAAACACAAAAATATTTCTACGCAATGATTAATTAATATTGTTTATTAGTATGTCACTATTTGTCTCTCTGCATTTTCTATGAAACTAATCATCTTTTTATTATGCCTCCATTACGAAGTAGCCGGAGGCATTATGTTTTCGGGTTGTCCGTACGTACGTCTGTACGTACGTACGTCCCGTTCTTGTGATCGCGTTATCTGAAGAACCGATTGATCGATTCATGCCAAACTTTGGTCATGTATGTATCTTGCAGAGCCGATGAACTGATTAGATTTGGGGGTCACGAGGTCAAAGGTCAAAGGTCACAGGGCTCATTAGGTATGCCAAAACAGCTCGTGATCGCGTTATCTGAAGAACTGATTGATGGATTCCTGCCAAACTTTGGTCATGTATGTATCTTGCAGAGCCAATGAACTGATTATATTTTGGGGTCACGAGGTTAAAGGTCAAAGGTCTCAGGGCTCATTATGTATGCAAAAACAGCTTGTGATCGCGTTATTTCAAGAACCGATTGACGGATTGCTGCCAAACTTACGTCATGTATGTTACTTGCAGAGCCAATGAACTGATTAGATTTTGGGGTCACGAGGTCAAAGGTCAAAGGCCACAGCGCACATTATGTATGCAAAAACAGCTTGTGATCGCGTTATCTCAAGAACCGATTGATGGATTTCCGCCAAACTTAGGTCATGTATGTTACTTGCAGAGCCGATGAACTGATTAGATTTAGAGGTCATGAGGTCAAAGGTCAAAGGCCACAGCGCAAATTATGTATGCAAAAACAGCTCGTGATCGCGTTATCTCAAGAACCGATTGATGGATTCCTGCCAAAATTAGGTCATGTATGTTACTTGCAGAGCCAATGAACTGAGTAGATTCTTGGTTCATAAGGTCAAAGGTCATGGGCTCATTATGTATGCAAAAATAGCTTGTGAACGCATTCTCATTAGAACTGACAGATGGATTACTATTTAACTCAGGACATCTTGCAGAGCCAATGAACTGAGTAGATTTTAGGGTCATGAGGTCAAAGATCAAAGGGTCATATATGTATATGAGAAATTGCTTGTAATCACGATATTCTGAGAACCTGTCAATGGATTACAATTGAACTTGAATTCGAAAAATTTCTTCTGTTTTGGTTTGTAAAATTGCTCTATGACGGAGGCATCATTTTCGACTGCGCGCAGTCGAATTCCATCTAGTTATTACTATTTTTGTTATATTGTTAGCCATTTATCAGAATTAATTTATCAGAACTAATTCTATTTCCATTAGTACTATATACCAGAAACATTGCCATAAATTGATTGCTTTCTTCATCCTTGTCCAGGTATTGGAGGCTTAGATGAGATGGTGCTGAAGTCAGCGACCGTTTCCAGCAGTCTTGCTTGTCCAGCCTTCACTGATATGACCTTTGCTGCCCCACCCATTGTCAGAGTAGCTGTGGAACCCAAGCATCTATGTAAGCAAGAAATTTACAAGTGTATTGTGAAATCAAGTATAATTCAAATGAAAGTCCCTGCCCTATCAACCTGGGAAGTTTTACAAAGATTTTTGAAAGTATACTATAATACTAAAAGACACTTTTTCTTCATCAATTTTTTGTTCAATAGTTGATTGTAGATTTATATGCTCAGTCTTGAAGTTTACATGCTCAATTGTATATTTTTGTTTTGGGTCTTTTTATCTATTTTTTTTTTTACCCACATTGTTTTATCATTCATGCTGTAGTTGTATATGGACTACATTATTAGTTATTTTTTTGCAGTGAAGAGTATCTTTAAAATCTTCATTCAATAAATTATCAAGGTACTTTTAACCTTTTGCTGGCTTTCCAATATTACCTGAATACATTGTAAAGTTCCAAGCTCTCTTTATGTTAGCATCTGCCTCTTTAATAATTAGCATCTTTGATTCTTATTTCAGCTGATATGCAGGCTCTGATGAAAGGTATGAAGCTGTTAAACCAAGCTGATCCCTGTGTAGAGGTGTTTGTACAAGAGACTGGTGAACATGTTATCGTGGCTGCTGGTGAAGTACATCTAGAGAGATGCCTGGATGACCTTAGAAAGAGGTATGATCAGGAACCAGTCTTAAGTTATTTACATTATTTCTCCAATGATTTCTTCTGTAATAATTCTTTCTTTTGAGGGTTTGTTGGATATTCATCATCCTACATTCTTTTCTTCTAAGTTTTATTTCCTGTTCGTCAAATCATACAAGATTTGAAAAGAAACTGGAAATTCATTTATGTTTATCAATTGGATGAGCCTAAAGCAAATATCTACAGTGACCAAGAATGTTTTACAGTCAATAAGAGTTGATAGAACTGGACAGAAAGGTTTAGTCTTTGCATAATTTGATTGTCCTTATGTTTATATTCATTAAAGCTTAAACTTTTGTACTGAAACATTATGTTCCTTTAGGCCTCACTCTCTGCAAGTATTTACTGTTGGCTTTTTGTGTTTTAGCCTTCCATTTATTGATGAAAATATTTAACTGTTTAAAATATCATTGTCAGTTGGAACTAAACTAAACTCTTGCACTGTGTCCTTCTACTTCTTCTAGATTTGCCAAAGTAGAGATTAATGATTCTCCTCCAATCATTCCATTCCGTGAGACCATCATCCCGCGACCCAAGATGGACATGGTGAACGAGGTCATAGACGATATCAACCAGGTCCATAGAAAGATCCAATCCATGGGCATTGACATCGAAGACATCAGGATCTTAAAGAACGGTTTGGTGGAGATCAAGACCTCCAATGATGCTTGCACCTTCCACATCCGGGCTGTCCCCCTTCCAGAAGCTGTCACAAGTTTGCTTGAGGAGAATGCAGAGTTGATCAGGTTACTAGACCATCATATTTCATCATTGTTGTCGGGGAAAGCGAGTGATCAAGCATCAAGCACAGAACTTGCTCCGACGGTGAAAGCCAGTATGCAGGAACTCAAATCCAAGCTGGAGGAAGCCTTTAATGCAGCTGGGAAGAAGTGGAGGGGATGCTTGGATGGGATATGGGCGTTTGGACCACGCCGATGCGGACCTAATATTCTGGTGAATAAGATCGAAGACTACAGGAGGTTGTCTGTGTGGGACTGTTTGGAAGAAGGAGGGCTGAAGGAGGAGGGTGTCCTGAGGGAGTTTGATAACAGCATTGGGAGTGGTTTCCAGTTGGCAACCCTCGCAGGGCCGATATGTGAGGAACCTATGATGGGAGTGTGTTTCCTTATTGAGAAGTGGGAAATGGACCAGTCCTTGATGAATAAAGGCCTTGTGGACAAAGCAAATCTCAGGACTACCAAGAAACCTGATGTTGATGTGGATGCAGGACATGGGGCTGATGTACGTGAGAGCACAGAGAAGGATGGATCAACACAATCCCAATTAGATGATAACAAAGATACACAGTGCAATAGCAGTAGTAAAATGGCATCCCAGCCTAGAACTATATCCATCCCCAAAGGAATACCAACAGAACATGTGAACAACCCTCAAGAAACCAGGATAGGATCCCTGACATGTACCTCACCTCTCTCATCCCCAATCCTCTCCTTCTCTCCACCCCCCTTTGGCTCCCCCTTACCCCATAGCCCTCTCCGGGGTTTGCACCCCTACCACACCCAGCAACAGGTGGTATACGGCCCCCTCTCCGGTCAGGTGATCTCTACCATCAAGGAGGGATGTCGTGTAGCCTTCCAGACACAGCCACAGAGACTCATGGCGGCTATGTATAAGTGTGATATCCAGGCCACAGCTGATGTGCTAGGTAACTAAACAGCATTATCATTTCTTTTTATGCTTAACTTGGCATCCATGAGCATTGTGAATTGTAATATCTCACCAGATGGTGAGATTACCGGTAGTCTATATAGGTGTTAAAATGGTTGTTAGAAATGGGTTATTTTGCAAAGCCGTAATGTTGCACAGAGAGGCGAAGAAATGAACGTTTGCCGTTTGGAAAGAGCATGCTACTAAGTTGTTGAACATTTTTAGGCAGATTTGATTTATTCTTTATTATATAATTTTAATGTACTTTTTACATTTTTAGTATGCTTGATAATAACCGTTCTAAGTGTTTATGCATGATAGCCTTTTTCATCTTCAATTTAATACAACTGAATCTCAAGTTCAAGTTCTTAAAACTAAGATCTCATTTTTCAGGTCGGATGTACGGTGTGGTGTCCAAGCGCAATGGTCGCATCCTGCAAGAAGAGATGAGAGAGGGGTCTGACGTCTTTGAGATTGCAGCAGTGCTTCCTGTAGCCGAGAGCTTTGGCTTTTCAGAAGACATCCGTAAGAAGACCAGTGGCTTAGCGAGTCCACAGCTGTTCTTCAGTCACTGGGAGGTTTGTTCTTAATATCACTATAAAGCCCACTCTTGACCCTAAAATTAAAACTGAAGATTTGCTTGGTCACTATTAAAGGACTTATAGTGTTTACAACTTCAGCAAATGCAGATTTGAGCTTTGTTGTTTGATTTTGAAACTTGTTTCAATAGTCTTGGCCAATCAAGTGAATGATATTTTTCGGGCCGAAATAACAACCTCTGTAATAACTTGCCAACATGAGACCACATGAGCCCACGAGGCAAGTATAGACAGAGATAATATTACTATTTAAACAACTTTCAGTATCTGTTTTTTATTTTCATCAAATGTTTCAACACCCCCCCCCCCCTATATTCAAACCTTGTGTCTGTAAAATACTTACAGTTGTGGTTTCTGTAGTAATTGGATAAATTTTCCACATCCTGGTTGAATTTACCAAGTATCACAACAACTGTGTCAACAATTGACCTGTAACCTTTGACCTTTGAATTTAACCTGTAACCTTGAATTTACCCAGTATCACAATAACTGTGTTAACAATTGACCTGTAACCTTTGACCTTTGATTTTACCAAGTATCACAACAACTGTGTCAACAATTGACCTGTAACCTTTGACCCGTCTGTGACCTGACCCACAGGTGGTGCCCGGTGATCCTTACTGGGAGCCTTCGACAGAGGAAGAGCTGCTCCACTTTGGGGAGAAGGCTGACTACGAGAACCAAGCTAAGAAGTACATGAACGGTGTCCGGCGACGAAAGGGACTCCGCGTGGAGGAGAAGATTGTCGAACATGCCGAGAAACAGCGAACACTGAGCAAGAATAAATAGATGCGATTTATTTTCACGCCATTGTCTGTTATGAGCTAGAGGGGCTTCAACACTATACTCAACTATATGAGTTAACGCCCTTCTGGTTTTAACTGTAATGACTTTCTTGCATCATTTAGTACAGGGTCAATGCCTTTATGGCTCTGAGTGGACAATACACTTTGCCCAGAGAGTAAATTATATTTTAGATAGGAGCTATTTATGTGTACCTGGGCTCTTATTGTTCATTTATTTCCCTTGTTTTCATCTCTGCTGCATACTTCAGATATCTGGGTCCTGGGGGGCATTTCACAAAGCCTTTTTTCAATGACAAATGACAAAAGTCAGTGACAAATCTGCTGATAACCAATCAGAAGCAAGCATTTCAGTAGCTTACAACAAAAATTGTCATTTTTCACTGATGACAAGTTTTGTGAAATGACCCCCTGTTTCATAAAACTTGTTATCTGTAACTAGTTTCAACAACTGTTATGGTCCTCTGAAAGCAAATCTGTCTTAGAAATATAACATTCACTATTGATAACAATTGTTATGAAACAGGGCCCTGGTTCTCACTCAGTCCTCAACCACAAAAATCCCAGTTTGTAGACTTTTGCTTGATTTCAGACCCTGTCTGTCATTGCTCTGTTTCCCTGTTCATATTGTATACAATACATGGGGCTACACTGTGTAAAGGCCTCATTTCAGGCTGGGTAGAGAAAAGCAGTACAGGAAGGCCTTTTTTATAATATAATCAAATTTAATGCACAAATCTAAGGGCTTGTCCTACCTAGCAAAAATTAATGTATGCGATTTGCATTCTGACTATTGAAGTACAATCGTTTGTAACAGGTGAATGAAATAATTTTTAAGAAGGCACTTAGCAAAGATTTGTGCATTAAATTTGATTTCATTAAACAAAAAATGGCCTATTGCTATCCCTGTCAACCATATTTGTACATGTGACAATAGCATAAGCTTGTCACAGGTTGTTCTGACATATGCACTGTTATGCTGGGTAAGAGGGATTACAGAATGGGAGGGAAAGAGACTCAAAAGTTGATTTTAAAAATATTATTCATTCACTTGCAAAATGGTCATGGGGTCTAAAGCTAGTCCTTATATTGGCAGTTTAAATGAGATGTTCCTGTAGATTAACTTGTGGTTGCACTAGTCAGGTGGGTATATGATAGTGTTACTTTTCAGTGAAATCCCAACTATTTAAACACTGTTTGTTGACTAAATGAAAAAGAATAAAAGTACAAATCAACTGATCTTTTGTTTATATTCAATGTGCATTTCCACACAAAGAGGATATTGCATATTTAAATGTAAAGAGTATTGACTTGTTGAATTTTTCCAGGTCATAACATGGTTTTCCTACATGGCTCTTTAAATATACATAAGTTCAACTCAGTCTGGACATAACAACAATAGGATCTCCATGTCAAACATCATGTTTCACAATGCAGAGATGAAATAAATCATATTTTCAACTACATTTCAATATTTGATCCTCTCATATTTGGTGTTAATGTAATCATTGTATTTGTATTTTTAAAATCAAAATTATGAGGTTTCAGTTGATGAAGTGCATGTATATGTAGAGATTTAACTATAAAACGATAATAGATAAAACTGAAGGAAAGCTAAAGTATAATGTTATGAATAATACCATATGGTAATGAGAGGATTGTTCCTTTGGAGAGGATCTAAAGCCGTCGGTCCTCTGGTTGCTTACTAACAAGCATTAATGCTTTATCAGCAGTCGGGTAAAATAGCCACCACATTAAAACGATATTGTACCAATATTTCTTAATTTATTAAAGCAAGCTAGTGAATGCAGAGGTGATAATTCATGGAAATAGGAGAGAAATATGAAATATAGAATGAGAGATAGAATGAAGGCGTAGAGAAGGAGCGGGGGGGGGGGATAAGTTAGGGATAAATGATGAATGGAGAGGGGAAGAAATGATGAAGGAGGGGGAATAGAGAGAGAGAAAAAATAAAGTGGGAGAGGGTGAGAAACTGAACAGAGAGTAAATATGGAAGGAGAGAGGGGGAAAGAATGCTAGATGGAGAGAGAGACAGAGAAAAGGTGTACTCTAGAGAGGGTGTAATTGGAGAGAGAGGAAAAGGGCGTAAGATCCAAAGTTCGAGGGGGGGGGGGGGAATGGATCACATTTAGAAATATAGCATGGTATTTGAACTGAATCTCAAATAATTATGATCCATATTTTTGATAGATGGTTATTTGTAGTGAATGCGTGTCAATCAATATATATCTTTGGCAAAGTTATACATTTTACTGTGAATCATTTACCAGAGACATTAGAAACATGTTCCATAATCAAATCATTTCAGTTACTCTTTCGATAAAGAAAAATCTCTTTTAGGTTACATAATATTGCCCCATCCTTGATAAAATGTAATTTACTTACCCATTATTCATTTACATGGAATCAGTGGGGGGGGTTAATAAAAGGGGGCATGGAGGGGACAATTTGGATCAAAATTCGAAAAGTGGTGAGCACAAGGTGACAGTTAGGTGGGATCGGGCTTTTTAAAATGTGGCACGGGCCGCTGTTCCCCCTCCCTATAATGGACAATAAAAAGGAGAAGGGAGTTGTATGTCTGCATGGGCACTTCAATAACAAAACTTATGCTGTCATGTTTGCCTTTGGATTTTCCAGGTGAATTATGGACGGCACATTCAGTAATTTGTCAGTCTCATCAGCGCCTTTGCTGCGGCAAATAAATATTGCCGCTCTACTAATTCACGGATTTGATTTGATTTGATTTGATTTTGTGAATATTTGCAATTCATGCTAGTATAATCACAATGCTGCTTGTAAGTGTCGGCTTGCATGGTGATGTAGATATACAGTAGGTTTGCGGTTGCACCATGTGTGTGTGAGAGAGAGAGAGGTTTGAGGAGTCCTGAAAAGGACTCTGACTCGGTAATCTTTCTTGGAGGAGTGTAGTCCTGAAAAGGACTGTTTGTTATCTTTCTTAGCATATAGTTCTCAGGAGAACTATAGCGCTTGGAGAGGATAGGACAAGCGCTATAGTTCTCCTGAGAACTATATGCTAAGAAAGATAACAAACAGTCCTTTTCAGGACTACACTCCTCCAAGAAAGATTACCGAGTCAGAGTCCTTTTCAGGACTCCTCAAACCTCTCTCTCTCTCTCACACACACATGGTGCAACCGCAAACCTACTGTATATAATCACAATATGCTGTATATCCATCTAAAACTTGTTATGCTGAAGACTAGCTACTTGTTGTGATACAACAAAGCCCTGATATGAAAATTGAACACCCTAGAGTGGGCCTATACCGTGTCGGTCAAACAAACTTTACACTCAGGAAATTGTCATTAAAAGGCAGCTATGAACGAAAGGTTATCATACATGTTTTGAAAGAGTGTTATATCTCGAATCGTTTGGTATAATTTTTTTTGTATTATGTGTTCACGTTTGGATGAACAGGAGGCATCGTTTGCGAGAGTGCAAAAGTATTAAAGTGAGAGAATAAATTGAATGTATCAAATGAGATGCATTGCATTATGCTTTTTGCAGAAGCAAAGTCACACGCGCACACACACACGCGCACACTTGTTCTTTGATATTTGATTATGTGTGGCATGATTCATTTTGTTAGGGATGTTATTTGGTTATGCAAAGACCGAATTAATACCGACATCCCAATTTTAAACATCACATTTATTAGCATTACTGGCGCAGTCGATTTTTGCACTCTCTTTACCATGTCTCTAGTTCGTCCAAGCGTGAACATATACCACACACAAATGATTTGGGATAAAACACTCTTTCATAAGATGTATAATAATTTACTGTTCATATAGTAGGCCTATAGATGATTTTAAAAATAATTATACATTTTCTAGGTGTAAACTTTTTTGGGATTCACTCTGTATACTTATATAATTAAATTCATAGTGGTCATCTTGTTTATCATTACAAAAGCATCTGATCAAGTCCTAATATGAAAGTTTAATATCCCAGAGCGGTGTAGGTTCATACTTACATAATTAAACTCATGATGGTCTTATTGTTTACCCTAACAATAACATATGAATACGAGGTGCCAGTTTCAATTGAATACGCACCTCAAATTAATTAATTGGATTTCCGCACCTCAAGTTTATTAATTAATTACCCACACAAGATCCTTTGTCAACGGCTTGGATCACAATGATGAAAGAATACGAAATGTAATTTATCTCCCACCTCTCCTCAGAAACGATCAAAGTACGTTTGGCAAGTCCATTCATCATTATCTAACCGGAAGTAGGCGCGTTTTCATCATCTCGAGATTGCCAAATAGCCTGCTATTTCTGATTTGGGAAATAATCCCGAAGTAACAAATCGCGTTTTCACTATCTCGAGATCCGACCTCGAAACTTGAAACTCGACCTTGAGAAATTAGCTCGAGATATTTTGCTCAGCGTTAGCGCGTATTGCGAATCTTCGGTCTAGTGAAAACGCACGGGACAAAATTATAGCTGGATATTTTGCCAAATAGGCCTAGTTGGATATTTTGCAAACTATCCCAAGATATCTTGGGATGACAATCCTGACCAAATATTCTTCTAATTCCTACTTCGGTCTGATGAAGACGCAAATTAGCTGGATAGTTTGCGATCGGGATAGTTCAAATAGCTGGATATTTGACAATCTCGAGATAGTGAAGGCAGGCCTAGTGTGTGATCACCTGCTTCTGTGTGATCAGTCACTAAGAAGGGCTTATTGTATTATTAATACCAAGGTTGTGATGAATAGTTCAAAGACAACAATAGACATAGAGGAATGCTGAATATTTTAGAAAGGTTGCAACAAAATTCAGTCTGCAATCATGTTTGAGGCGGTAGCTCAGTCGGTAGAGCAGTGGTCTCGTAATCCGGTGACCCGGGTTCGAAACCAAGGCGATGCGCCAGTGCCCTTTGGTAAGGCATTAATCCTCACTACCAGGTCCCTCGGAGAGGACCTAAAGCCATTGGCCGCTTGGTTGCTTACTTACAAGCATTTATGCTTTCTAAGCAGTCAGGTAAAATAATAACCACCACCACATAAGTAATCGATCAGGGAACACACTTCATTTCATAAACGTGTGTTCACTATATATTGGGTGATACCAAAGAGATTCTATCATACACAGCTCGCCTCCGAAGGGTAATTGCAACCATGTATAGTCCAGGGTGAAGAGCGGCAATGCTTACCACAGGATCATGTTACCGTCAAATGGATTCCAATAACAGGGGCGGATCTAGCTTTTTGCTAAGGGGGGGTTTGACCAAAATAATGACGATGCGGAGCATCGTCCACGAGCCGCGAAGCGGCGAGCCGATTTTTTTTGGGGTGTTTATTTGAACCCCGTAAGTGATGTTTTCCTGGCATCTATTAACACAATGGAGACCATAAAAAGCAGTGCATGATAACGTCTTTTTAAATCAAGTAACAGTTAAATACACAGTTATATCCAGAGTTATCATGTGTTTGGTTAAGTTACCGGATGAGTTGAATATCTTCTCATAATATATGCACTTGAAAGGGTTTCTCTCCAGCGTGCGTTCTTTTTTTTTTCTTTTTTTTTTCTTCTCTTTTTTTCCTTTTTTTTTTTTTTTTTTTTGGGCCGCCCAAGGGGGGGGGTTTAAACCCCCTAAACCCCCCCGTAGATCCGCGCCTGAATAAATGCACTTCCCTTACTCTAGAAAAAAGAACGTGAGGAATCTACATGAGAATGAGCGTGGTGATAACGCACGAATATAAGAGGGGAGAATACAAAACATATAGTTGATCAACCTGTTAGAATAGATTTAACAAATAATAATAAAAAAGGAATAGATACATGTTTCGCTAATGGTCTTTAATATCCTCTCTTTAATCTAACTCGAGGTATGATCCTACACACGCGCACGCATACACACAAAAAGAAGAAAAAAAGAGGCTTTTTATCTCAAGGATAAATGGTTCAGTAAATTCAGAATCCACCTTGCCTTCATTGAAGTAAGAAAAACAATCTCCACGTATTCTACCTTCGAAATTAGGCCATGCAGCTTAACCTCTTATTTCGCTGCAATAACCATAGCAATACCATTCTTTGCTCTTTCTCTCAATTATAACGAAGGCATCTAAATTAAACCGATCTTGACCAAACGTATTGAAGGCCTTGGAAAAATCGTGCCTTTTGTGTTGGCGTGTTCCTTTGAATGGAATTTGTATTGATTAATTAAAATTGGAAAGATCGATAGCACTTTCAGGCAATAATGACCGTTGCTATGTCTGCCTTTATGATCTTCTCATGGTCAAGTACGCGTTACTATGGAATGCCATTAATGCACCTGCCACGGACGAAAATGGTGTACATTGGTCTATCCGGCGTTTCCGATGGCAGCACTGGTTATAGCTGATCAATTTACATTTACATTTACATTTACATTTGGTATAAAAAATATTTTCTTACTGTAAATATAAATGTGTATGCTGGAGTAGTTTGTTCTCCGATCGGCTGCTCGGCATCAGTTGCTAATGAGCCCTAGAGCCTTTGGGCGAAACAGACTGTCTATACAAATAGAACACGAATGCCCGATCGGTATCTCGATCACCGAGCATGATAGCAACTTGAAGTATTGTGGTCCACTGGATAAGTTACTCTCCAAACTAACCATCATGTATCGGGTTCAAATCCCAACCGCAGCACTTACATCCTATTGCATAACGTAAAATACATTTTCGTATTTCAGATTGATATGCTGTTAAAAACATGGCTGATTTCAAACAAATTTTAAAAAGTACACAAGCTTTTAAAACTGGTGAATTCGATCGTAAGGTTTTATTGCTAGGGAAACAGATATTCAATTTCATTTACAATTTTCAGATTGATAAAACAGTGTTTCTCCTTAATAAATCAAATAACGATTGCTATCTATCAACATTATCTTTTCAAAACTAGTAATGATCATACATTTTGTTTACACATTTTTTAAAGTTGATTAGTTTAAATTGAAGTTTAAATTTATTCCATTCATTTATAAAAGAAGTACAAGAACGGATCGCGGAATATCAATACGTGAATGAGGAGACGTGCAGCTTATAAAAGTCAAGAGTCTTTATAGTGCTGCGACCGAAAAGGGTTATTACAACATGATAGGGGGGGAAAGGGGGAAAAGAGAAAATTTAATAAGATACGACGAAAACCAAGGCAAACAAAAATCAAACAATGGAAAAATGAGAGAAAAATTAGACATTGATCTACATTTGCCACACTCAACCCAGGTGATGTAAATGGGTACCTGGCAGGAATTAATTCTTTGAAATGCTAAAGCGCCGCATTGGCAGCACAGCTAAAGCCGGGTAATAATCTCCAAGTTTGGTAGCGCTTATAATTGTAATAAGCGCTATATATAAAAACTGAGTATTATTATTATTATTATTATTTTTCTTATTATTATTATTATTATGTATTCAATTTTAGTGATTTACAGGGACTTGGTAACATTGTTCAGATGAGAGAAAATGGTGCTAAGGGAGTGACTTCAATGCTAAAAGTACAATTAAAGATATTCCGAAATTTATAGTGAAAACAGACCATTATTAAAAATAAAAGTTGGGAAAAACTGTCTAATCAATTTTTAAATTCTCCCAACTTTATTATTCAATTACATTTTAGGTGAATAGAATGTAAATCGTCACAAAGAAATGAATTGGCTCTATATACCATTCCAAACATTTAAGTGTTGAAAGATTGTTAAAAGCCTGTTCTAGGTCTTATTTTAATGGAAAAAACGGCTGGAATAATTCAAAAATTGGTTGGGATAATTTAATGTTAAAGGGAGTTACACATTGACGCCGTCAAAGAAAACCATAAATATATTTGTGGTTAGATAATTGTTCAGGATTTTGTGCATGTTAGAGGGTTAGTACAGTAGAAGGAATATGATAGGTAACATCTCATACAAAAATTACGCAGTTTTTTCATCAACCTTTAACAATATACCGGTTCACTTTAATCCTCATTTTGGAGACATTTAGGGAAAGAATGCAATATTATTGATAAGTGAAAGTAAGTCATTTCAAGTTTTGGGGCCTTTGTAAAAGATAGAATTCAATTAAGGAGCGTCAGATTTTGGTTTATTAATAGAACGATATTATTGATGGGATAGCATGAAGTAAGTCACGGTGGAGCCCACCTTAAAAGGTAAGAATTAAACTCTCACGACGGACGTATGCTTGAGTTTGAAGTTTATTATCCAAAACAAAAAGTACATCAATATAACAATCAAATGTGAATGATTAATTAACATTGAAAGGATAAATGGGACCAGAAAATAGCATTTAATGCTAATCGTGTCTAGTACCACTAACACACAAAAAGTATGCACAGCAATAAATGAGAATGTAATGAATAAATATGAATAACTATTGAATACATACTTAATCTACAAACTATTCTACGAAAATTCAAAAGAGAAACATCAATCAAACACTGAGAGAAAAAAAGAAATCATATCTCTCATCAATTACAAATTCAAATGTTCGACAAGATCACCATAATTATCCTAATTATCTTTTTTTTCTACGTGTAGCCGAGAGATTAAAAATAAAAAAGCACCTTCGAAAATGTCGTTATTGACGTACAATTTCCTCGTAAATATTTGGTATCTCGTGTTTTACCTATAATATATTTGTACATAATAATGTTACAGTACATCCTATACACGTAGTTATATAGATCCTGGGTAGCGGTAATGCATAAATATTATAAGGCCAGTCGAGAAAAGTTCACCACATAAATCCCAGGTTACCAAAATGATTATCTTTAGAGTCTAGAGATGCTCTTAAAGACACTTGACAGCGTAAAAGAGGGAAATTTAATTTTCGAGAAGGCCAGTGACGTCGGGTTTTGATAATCATGAGCTGCTTCGGAAATTCCATCTGTTCACTCCAACTAATAATCTATTATTTACACGGCGTTACAAGCAGGTACTGATTGAGTTTCTCGAGATTGTTTACAGTAACACTGCAAAGACAGCTTTTTTAATGACTGTCAAAGATTTGTAAAATTATACATGATTATTCTTTCGGATTGTATCAGGATTAAATTTGATTCGTTTACAGTAACACTGCAAAGATAGCTTTATGAATGACTGTCAAAGATTTGTAAAATTAGACATGATTATTGTTTCGGATTGTATCAAGATTAAATTTGATTCGTTTACAGTAACACTGCAAAGACAGCTTTATGAATGATTGTCAAAGATTTGTAACAGTTCAAACGGGGTATAGAAATATCAACTTTTCTAAACTAACACAATTTAAAGCAGACACTCTTAAGAAACAGAAACTCGCATCGGTAAGATAGATGAGCAACGTCTTTTTTCTCAATAATGGTCTATTCCAAATTTCAATGGTGGGCATTGGCATCGAACCTGGAGAGGGGGCAGGGGGTTTTACTAAATAATCTGGAATTAGAAACCTATTATAGGGCGTTTAAGCATAACTAAGTGCATTTGCTTCTTGAGTATGAAGACAAATTAACACCTTTAAAGATGGATCGGTAAAGAATTGGCTTAGGGTGCGTTTAAGCTTAAATTTTGGAGGCAGAATGAGCGATTTGTAACGCTCATCGTAAACGCTCATCGTAATCGCAGTTTCACGGTGTACTGTTTATGCTCACTTCTCTGGCTCCTCCAGGCAATTCTCCGTGGGTGGCCTTAATTGGCCTTGTAGCTGGATTCGAAAACTTGCACTGTGCATATACGTAGACCATGGTCTATGCGTAGACCCACTAGAGGTCAGTGCGTTAACCCCATTTAAACGCGTTTACAAATTGTAAACGCATCTTTTGTGAGTTTACGATCGGCGATCGTGATCGCCGTTTTTCGGTGATTCTACAAAAGTGAGAAAGGACGCAACCGTGTTTTAAACTAAACGCGTAACAGATGCCTGATTCTGGCCAAAAAAAGTTAAGCATAAACACGCCCTCAGACGCGTTTGATACTCTCGGGGGTATCGTAACCGAATATGAGGGCATCCCTGGCAAGCCCCTGACTGAAAGAAAGATCTTTATATTGTCCGTCGGCTAATTGTGAGTAGAACATCTGAAGAGTATCTCCCTGAGAGCTGTTAGTTTGTGGTCTCACTTCATTTGGAAAAATCACTCCATCTGGTATGTTCAGTAGGTCTATCAGATAATCCGAGTCGTCTTTGAGCGTCTCGAGGTGGCCAATAAAATCGTAGTCGATCTCGCAAGGATAACAAAGTTCCATCATGTCTTCCCAATGCGGATTTTTGACATCTGATTCTATATAGTGCTTGACAAATTGTTTAAATGTGAAGTGATCCGAAGAATTCATGTTTTTCACCGCTTGAGGATGGTGCTGCTTGTACCATCTGTCAAGCTCTTCCCGTATTTTAGGATCCTGATGGAGCAGTTTATTCTTGTACGCAGAGAGGACTCTGGAGTATGGATTGCGAACGAAAAAGAACGTTGTGTACGTCTTTAAGATTCTCTGCGCCTCCTGCAATGGGAACGATGACAGGTTGGGAAATATTTGCTTACTGCGAACGACTGCTTTAAATGCACAGTTCTTCGTCGCTGTCAGAAGCAATCGTCTCCAGGATGTCGAAGCCACCTTGGGGATGGGGCAATAGATGGCTTTGAGTTCAGGAATCACATGGATTCGAGAGAACTTATTCAGAGTGCTACGGTTTAGTTTATTAATGCCGAAGCGTTGACTGTATCCCACGGCAGCACAGCCTTGTCTCAAACGCTCTCTTCTTGCCATCTGATTTTGCTGAACTTGTGACCACTTCGTTGTTAAGTCATGTCAGAAAAAAGAAAAGAAAAAAAAAACGATTTTGATACATAATGTTCAACAATTAAACAATGGAGCTGATTTAGTACAGTTACTATGAAATCAAACAATTTATTACGTATTACGATGTACTTAATTTACAACTACTCTAAAAGAAAAAAAGAAAACTCAGATTAAGAAAGTTAAGAATGTTTGAATGATGTAATCACTGTTCGACTCACCAAGCAGTTTATTAGCCAGTTTCGCAAACCAAATCCTAACAACTCGCCAAGAATTGTTATACTACTTAAATAATTGTTCTTCTTTTTATCCCTGTCTTTTGCTGTTGTTGTTGGTATGTTTTTAGTGCATGCCAACCAACTTTCAATAAATACACTGTAATATTTGAATAATCTTTTTCTGTGTTTGTGATTATGTTATATTTATACTATGTTACCATGTCAAATTGTTTACGACTGTTCATTTTGATGTATCATTCATAGGCCTTTTTAGGCCGGCCGTCTGATGACGGGTGTGATTTTTTAAATAAATAAATAAATAAACTAAACTATGGGTAATTCAACCTAGCTGAATCAGTAATGTCACCGTGACGCACTGCCGGACAAATTTCCCACTTGTTTCAACACACAAAGTGATTAAAATTGCATTTTTCCCAAAATGTATGACTCAGAAGGATCTTTTATTTTTTTTATTTTAGAGGACCTTTATGATAACATGCTATCCATAATATATTTTGAGTTGTGCCCCAAGGGAGAAGGCGCTTAGGGGAAAAACAGAAATTACTGACATTTGTATTATACAAGACAAATGGAATAGTCGTCCGTAACTACATCACAAGTTAGTGTTTGACTTCAGTGGTCAAAAACCACTTACAAAAATGCCTAAATGAGATTCGCCTAGATTTAGTAATCTCATTTTTCAAGCATCCATAACTTTTTAAAATTATTTGTCTGATTTATATCAAACTTTGACCATTATGTTTTTCTTATATTTCTGCTTTAAATTCTTACAAATGAACATATTTCAAAGGTTGGATTGTCCTTTAAAGATACTATGTCCCTTTTGCAGCCAACATCAAATTATGTAGACCTTTGCAGGAATTATGAATATGTCACGTATGTCCTATCTGTGAAATTTAAACATTAGCAGTGTCCTACTAGTATTCAAATTATGCAAGGAAGCCTGTTTACCTTCTAGACTTCAATGCCAGATACTATTGAGTGCAGGGGCGTACGCAGGGGGGGGGTTTTGGGGGTTCAAACCCCCCCCCCCCTTTGGTATTTTTATGTATGAAAACCCCCCTAAAAAAAACCTAAAACCCCCCCCCTTTGGATTTTTTTTTTTTTTTTTTTTTTTTTTTATTATTAAAAAAAAAAAAAAAAAAAAAAAAAAAAATTATACCCACGACTAACCTAAATAAGGTGACCTTACCCCCCCCCCCAACGAAGAAAAATGTCAAATTTTGAAATTTTGAGACCAAAAAAAAAAAAAAAAGTGTCTGCTTACCCCCCCCCCCCCCCCCCCCACTGAGCGACATTTCGGCCGACTGAGTCGTTGCGATTTTTTTTGGACTCCAAAAAAAAAAAAAAAAAGTGTCCGCTTACCCCCCCCCCCCCCCCACTGAGCGACTTTTCGGCCGGCGCGATTTTCAAATTTTCGGGAGCAAAATATGTTAAAACCCCCCCCCCTTGAAAAAATCCTGCGTACGCCCCTGATTGAGTGACTGACTAAAATCTTTTTTTTCTTTGGTAATAACATACATAACATGAGCTGTATAGCAGGTATGTGAGCATTCGTCTACATCAATAACTCACTACTTTTAATGGCCAAAATCAAACTGATTGAATATGTGTGCGGCACAAAAGTTAACGTACGACCATTCGGTAAAAGGGTCTCGATTCGACTAATGGTCGTTATTTTCCCACTAAAAGCCACTTTCAAGCCCTGTCGTTTTAAGGGAAGTTCTAAATTAGTATTGTCTTACAAATGTCGTTTGCTTTTATTTAACCTTTTCTTATTTTGGCCAGAAAATGGGACATATTACACTCTACTTACATTCTTGGCTTCATTGGTCGTCTGATCGCGTCTACTCTCCGGTGAACCAAGATGTGACTCGAACCAATCTAAACGGGACCGCATGAAAGTGATAATAACATTTATTTACTTCCGTTAATTTGGATCCCTATAAAAAAAATACTCAAGTAACAGAATTCGTACTTACATAAAAACATAAGCGTTATAAAAGAGGGGGGGGGGGGGGGGGTAACAATACATCCAGTAAAAACGGTGACTTTTTTTTCCAAGATTATTATTTTGGGGATAATTCGATTTCTTTCAACCATTAGTGTGTACGACATCATTATTCTCTTAAACCATGAAGGTCCAGTGCTTAAACTAAGAAATACAAAACAGCATTCTTTACATTGCTAAAGGATGAATTCGATTAATTTGTTTTCAAAACAAGTTTCAAGATTTATCACGAATTATTGAAATTCAAATCATAAAGTGGGGCCTATCTCACACGAAATGATTTAATGTTTTATTTGTTAATTATTTCAAATTCAATCATTTTGTGTGACATAAAACTCGTTAACAATAATAAGTTACAAGAATTCTTAAAGTTACTAAAATCATTTGGTAAATTGTCGCGAAAAAGCGCAGAAAAATTCGAAAAGGGTGTGGTTTTGACCAATGGATATTTCTTGTTTAGGTCTAAAAAATAAATCATTCAAAACGTGTGGTTACTAATGCATGATTGTGTACATCAGTATATTCTGACTGCCCCCCCCCCCCCCCCTCCACGGGAAATTAATGCACTTACCTAATGGATGATCATACGTTGCGTAAAGAAGATGGAGAATTGTTAAGAAGATAACCAAACCGATGACGGCGGAAATAGTCTTCTTTCTAGAACCCATCGAATGGATAGCTAGATCTCTGCAACCAGTAGGGCGCTTCCAAAACAATATCACCATTCACGAAAACGGCATAAACTTCAATAAACCAAGGAGAACTGACATGGCCCTCCAGATGCACCAAGAAAGAAGCGACATAGAAGAGCTTGCATTATTTTGTCCGACGCTCTATCCCAGAATGGAAAAGCCTTCCAGCAATGACAATGTATAGTTCACGCAGTCCAGAGAACTTCCAGGGACTACTCAGCCATGCATTTGTTTTCCTCACACCGCTTCATGAAATCTTTAGGCTGCATAGCCCTTTGAAGTTAACTAGAAGAAGAAGAAGAAGAAGACCTACGATGTACATGTTTCCATGGGCTTTTACTTTACCCGTCCCGTTGCTAACGAAACTGAGCAAACAAAAGTGTGTATATTAATAATTAGTCTACAAGCACATACTCTGTGCAGTCTATAATGTCCAACCAGCCTATATGCAAGTTGATGATGAATATCTCAGTCGTTATGGGTTTGGAAGTATTGGAATTTAGCTTTTCTTGAGTCAAATTAGACCGTTATCAGAATTGAATAGAACAGAGTTTTGCTACAGTACTCGTATTGTAGAATCAAAGTGTAAAGCAAGAGGTATTATCATGTGTATAGTTTTGTAGATGTATTTTAAAGTGATTCTTATTAATCTATAAGTAATGTAAATTCAGTGTTGGTTACCTCTATAGTATTATGGACTCTATATCGTTGTAAAATTATCGCAATTCGATTTTGACGAGATCATGTTTTTAAAAATCAATTAACAAATTATCTCTCTCTCTCTCTCTCTCTCTCTCTCTCTCTCTCTCTCTCTCTATCTATCTATCTATAAATGAATAAACAAATAATGAACAAATCAATGTTTTGTTTTATACTCTGATGTGAAGGCCTACATCGTTATATGTATGAGATATGCCAGATTTGATTTGTTAGGGAGGGAGGGGAGGGGGCACCGTTCCCTGTTGCTCCTGGATACGCCGCTGTTTACCTCGTATTCAGTAGCCTTACTTATTACCATTTGAATGACTGAAGTGTTGACAATACGTTTCTATTTGCCCTCTCTCAAATCACAGTCCTTTTAATGTAAAGAGGTGTATACGACACCAGAGCCTTCCTGTTTAGTAGTTCCATTATACAACGAAACAGGAACATTGGTTTGTATTTAATGGTTCTAAATTTGGCGATATTTGTAGCAATTTCTTTGTAGCAATTTGTTTGAAGCAATTTCAAAGGCTTAAACGATTAAAGAAATTAAACGGAAATGATCTACTTTATTATATGAATTGTATATTCAATATTAATTTTTGCTTGTGTATATAAAGATTTTGTGTAAATTAGGATGAAAATATATCTGATCAGCTCTGATCTACAAACAAAAAGGAAGGGGAGCATATAAGCTTCATGCGCCCTAGACAGGAAACAACGTGTTTTTTTTTAAATTGGTATTTAAAACATGAGATAGTGGAAATAACATGGGTTCTCAATATCCAGCTTTTTTTAGCAACCGTTATTGGTAACCAGTTCTATGAAACAGGGCACAAGCGCGCCAATATACCCCTTTCTTTCTGTTGTATAGTTAAGTGCTCTTACGTAATGGAATTAGCACTCTCAGAAAGAGAGGGAAAAAAGAGATGGAGAGCGGTAGAGAGAGAGGGTGGGGCAGAGTACAGAGTGTGTGTGTGTGTGTGTGTGTGTGCGTGTGTGTATGTGTGAGAGAGAGAGAGAGAGAGAGAGAGAGAGAGGGAAGAGAGTTGAGTGAGAGAGAGAGAGAGAGAGAGCGGGGGGGGGCGGAGTACAGAGAGAGAGGGGGAAGAGAGTTGAGTGAGAGAGAGAGAGAGAGAGAGAGAGAGAGAGAGAGGGGGGGCAGAGTAGGGAGAGATAGAGAGAGAGAGAGAGAGAGAGAGAGAGAGAGAGAGAGAGAGAGAGAGAGAGAGAGAAAAGCAACACCTTGGCACCCATGGACCTGAACTTGAACGACTATTACACTTTTTATTTCCTTCCGGCATATCACATCCTTCTTGTTTCAAACACCTGTGCTTCTGTTTCACCAGAGACACATTTGTCAGGTGTTTTCACTCGCCTGTCCAAACATAACATTTTTTTCTGGTCTCATACCTCAGCCAGTCATAACAACCGAACCGACTCTAGGTCCATGCTCTAACCCGACTCCAAACCGACCGATTAGTTAGTCCTGCACGGTGGTAATTGAGTTGTTAACTTTTTTCGGTCTCTCGTCGGTCTGGTGTCGGTCTCATATCACACCAGCGAGCCCGATCCGACACGAGACCGACTACAGACCGAACAACATTATCACAATACCCCTTGTGACCAAACATCTGTTGTTTAAGTGTGACTGCATTGGTAGGTCCCTGGTTATAACTGATGTACATCACAAATAAAACATATTGTTGAAGTGTGACGTCATCAAAAATCTATTTGTAAAATTTCTCAATTTGTTCTTCATTTTCCGAAAGAGCATCAAACATAATGCCGAATGTCGAAAACCAATTGAATATATTAAGTATTGGCTGAGATTTGACCATCCGAATAAATAGATGTCCTATGGGAACTGTGTTAAAGTGCTCTGGTTTAGGACATATATTTATTCAGATGGTCATATCTCAGCCAATACTTCACATATCAATTGGTTTTCGACATTCGGCCATTATTTTTTATGCTCTTTTGGAAAATGAAGAAAAAATTGAGAAATTATAAAAATAGATTGTTATGATGTCACAGCTTCGATACTCTCTCGCTCTCTCTCTCTCTCTCTCTCTCTCTCTCTCCCTCTCTCTCTCTCAAATCATGTAGTTCATCATGCACTTTGAGAGAGAGAGAGAGAGAGAGAGATATAGATGAGGGGGAGGGGGGGGGGGTGGGTTATAAATGATAGACATGATCATATACATCATTATGTTGTTTCATAATCAAAGGAATTTTTCTGATGATACTTTTCCTATTAGGCCTATAACCCAATTAAGACGAAACCATGCTTTAATTATCATACTATATCATATTCCTATCTAGTTGGAAGATATCAACTTAGTTATCAAATAGTAGATTCTGTAAACAAGTAAACAAACCTTAAAATATATTAGTAGAGACTATAAAATGCGGGAGTGGGATACGTACATGTATATAATATCAAAGAGAAGGTAAGCTCTGGTAAAGGTAAAAAGTTATTTGTGAGCTCTTTCATTCTTTAATTTTTAATGTTAATGTGGGGTTAGGGTATCATTGAAGAAAATGTTTCCTGAAAAGGATTGCTCTTTAATTCCCCCCATGTTCACGTCAAGAAATATGCACATTTATGTATGTGTGCAGTACGTGTTATTTTTAAGTACGACTAAGTCAATTTTTTTTGTATCCCTTTTGACTATTCCAAAACTTCAAAATATTCCCTAATTCGTATATGGTTATGATAATCAACCATTTCCCAGTGTTTCCAGACTGTTTCTTTCACTGTGCAATCGTATGGGCCAAACTCCTATATAATAAAGGGATTCGCCATTGATTGAATATCTTGGTGTCCAACTTTTCCTTTTAAAATATTCCAATCATAACTCTCCTTGCGTTATGTAGCTCTTCATGTTTATTATTAATGGCCCTGACTACATTTATGTAACGGAAATCAAGCTGTTATTTCTTCTGCATGCGGAAACGGACAACAGAACTAGTGCCATGAGATGCGACACAAGGGGATACAAATATATCTATATATATTTCATGTCTAACTATATTGGCCTTCAATTTGTTTATTAGCTTACCATAATATTACTCTTCCTGCAAGTACCACCCTCCATCAACACGTCTAGGTACTTACGATATTCACTCGCCCACTTTCGCAATGTTAAAGAATGAGCGCTAAAGCTCTAGTCTAAGATATTAATTTGAAGTATTATTGTTCTTGGCAATCTCAATACGGACTTACGGAGTGTAGAAAAACATGTTCATGTAGCAGCAATAACGGTTCTAGAGGGTGACTTGCGGTGGGGGGCTCAACCCCCCCATCCCCAAAAAAAGTCATGGGGCACATGTAGAAAATGAACGCAAGAACCACGGAGCTCCCATGGGCGTAGCTACACTGGCTACGACGTGCAAGTTGCGCACATGCCCTTCAATATTATTAAAAGCGAAAAAGGGCAAAAGAAAACTTAGAGAAAGTGTGTGAGAGAGAGAGATACAACCCCCTTTTATTCCCCTCGCACCTGATGGCGTTGCTCTCTCGTATCCATTTTTATCCATCCATCCCTGGCCAATGACGTCCCCCAAACTCCCATTTCTTTGGGTAGTCCCCAATTTTTTATTTTTTCATGTTGAATATTTTGTTCATGTTAAAAATGCATGCAAGAACCCAACCCCCCAATGGCCCCGCCCCAAAATATTCTTGTAGAACCGCTCCCGCCGGAAAGGGGGGGGGGGCTAGGGTTGACTCTTTTTCCTTCCCCGATTCTATAACTCACTGTTTATCACACGCAACTGGGGGATGGTGACAAAACAAGTCCATATCTCACTTAGATAACACTATACCTTTAAGATTTTTCCCTTCTCCATATTACTATAGCGCCAGAAAATAAAAGTGTATCCAATTTCATGGTTACACAGATAAACATACCAATATATTTGCTCTGCAATATATCAGTTGTAACCATAATGCCTATAGTCTGTGGTTGCTTCTATGCTTCTAGACACTGCATATATCGAATCGACCATGAGGCAACTTCTTTAGCCGTGTGCGTCACATACTGAATGGCGCAAACCTGACAATGTACGATGATATACAGTGGGTGTGTTACGTAATCCGAGTATAGGCAATGAAGAAGGGGATCGGAATGCCCTTGAATTTATCTTGAAAGTCTTTGCGATCGTGTTAAATATAGTTTGCGAAATAATGATGAAATGACATGGCATGAAATATCCATATATTAAATGCCGTGGTGAATAAACTTTCATTTCATTTAATAATATACACACACTGTATTAGTGAGGTGTTGAGTAGTCTAGGGGCACCCCCCCCCCGCCACCGTTATGGACTGCTCGACATGCCACTTCATTCGAAAGTTCATAGACCGCCCACATCTCCATACAAATCCCATTTTACATCATGGCAACATTTCGGACTATCTAATTGCACTGTTGTAATTGATTTTGCGTCGAGTAGCGCCCCTGAGGGCGTTGAGTGTTTGGGGCTCTCCGGCGCGTGCACAGAGCAAGATTGGTTCTTAATGTAATAGAAAGAAAGCCGAGGAGCTACTTCCGTGAGATTAGAAATAATCCGTCTCCCCTGGAGAACTTGACAAAGGTTACCGAACTACTCATGAGAAGAATAATATCATTTCCCGAGGAGGATAACTTGATCGCCGAGCAAAGCTAAACTTTGGCCCAAGGTTCATATCAAATTAATACCTCGTCGACAAATCAGTGCAACAATTAATTTTTGGAAAACGACCTTAGTGTTGACAAGGCATCTCAAGGATTAACAGATTATGTTTATTTAATTTCATTCACACACAGTCATGTCGGTGCAGACTATAGTGCCGAGACCTGCTACCTGCAAAATTCGTTTGTATTCAACCATTTCCCGGCGTTCAGAAAGCGTAAAGTTAAAGGTAAAGATCAGTTTTTGGAACCCCCCCCTCTCAAAAATGAAAATGGAAGCTATTACCAATCATGTGAAAGAATGTTTTGACTAATACTTGATCATACAAATTTTGCTGAGAAACTGCCTACTAATTGAGATATTTGGTTTATTATTATATCTATTTGGACCTGAGAGATATAGCGCACGTGTCCACGTGTGCGTAGTCCCATATACATCTTTCTGTGTACAGTGCTTGTAACTTTACCAAGACTGGGCCAAATTTCTTATCATTTTGATGATTCCAGAACCTTGCAGTACACACCAATACTTATATGCTATAGATGATCAACCATTTCTGATCGATTCCACAACGTTTCTTTCACAATACAATCGCATGACCATAACTGGTCTTTATCTTTAAATTCCTGTTTGGCTTCGAAATAGCTAAAAGCCGAGGACACTTTGTCCCAAATCCACAGCCCCAACGACTGATAATGTATTGAGACCCTTGTCCACTATGGTGAAAGGGGAGAATACCTCAGGCACACTACCAGACTGAATGCAAACCGACCGATTTGGGCCATTTGGATGTAACGTAATGTAGTCCGCTCTGTTGTCCTTTTGGTGTCGGTGTGACAGAGATAATTATGACCTTTTAAAAGATTGAATATCTTCTCGTGTCGCCCACTATTATGATCCTTTGAAATGAAATGGATACCACTTGGAGACACAGGCATGGTCAAGGGTGTGAAATATGACAGATTTCCCCCATCGACTGATGCCGGTGGATGAAGAATATATATACCAAAATAAAGAGCCTAAAAAGAGGGCGATGTGAATTCATTAACATATTCTTAGCAGTCCTTCGCAGAAGACATAAAGGGAGAGAAGAAGACAGAAAAGGAGAGAATCTCTCCAAGGAGTGATTTTCTACCCACCCCTGGTGTGTGTGTGTGTGTGTGTTGGGGGGGGGGGGGAGGCTGGTATGAATTTCATACCACAAGGCACACCAGCAGACACTGCGATGTTCACTTTCTCTTCCACTTATTTTGAACCAGAATGCTATTATGATATTTAAAATAAACCCAAATATAACTCGATCGCCAAGAAAATGGAAATTTTCAATATATCCCAAATTTCTGTTTGTTTAAAGTAATGCTTGCATTTCCATAGTCTTTGATTAAACGAATTCCTTTTCACTGACTGCCTGCCGTAGCAACAAACAACAAACTCCCGTTTCGTTGACGATCAGCCATGCATGAAGGCTTTCGTCTTCTGTGTTGTCAATCTGAATGGAAATTGTATAGAAATCATGTTTGGATATGTCATTGTAATGTTCCCACTTTTATATAATAGGTGATGGACAACGCTAGTGAAATTGCTAAGATTGATTTTTCGACTTTTGAAGTTCTTTGAATTTAATACAACTCATTCTAAGTGTTTATGAATGTTCTCATATTTCGAGTTTTGTTTTTGTTTTATAGGGAAATTCATTCCAACGTAACAATCTGCAAAATTTTCATGACACAAGTCTACCTTTAATGCAACGACAAATGTTTCAGACTGAAGTCTGAGTAATCAAATAAACATGATTCAATAATGACAATATGCACGCGATCATTAGCATATAGTTTCTATCCACGTAAGAAAGATATTTCAGTCGCTTAGTTCCTTAGAACATGGAAAACGAAACATTCTGTTTGTGTCTGTATAAAGAAAGAACTTATGTTAGGCAGTATAGGTTGGGGGAAGGGGGAAGGGGTCCACGATACACAAATTATACCAATGCCTTCCAAATATGTGAACTTTCAACGCTTGAATCCAGAAGGGTAAAGCTTTGTCTGGATTTTGCTACATCCTTAGCTAAACACCCAACATGTAGTACCTGGTTACCTCTTCGGAAAAACATACCCATCTCCTTACGCCATGCATCTAGATATCAACAATTCAAGTGCAAAACCAATCGTTTCCGAAATAGCCCCATACCTTACTTTGTCGATCTTCTCAATAAAGCCAAGCCCAATCAATAAAAATAGATGAATTAATATACATTTTTATTTGTATAATACTCTTTTCACAGATGTTGAAGTTTCCTGATTTTTAATCTCCATAAGATAATAACAAACCAAAATAACACAATATCGTTGCCTTTCCCTTCAATAGCCACTTTATATCTAAAGGAAAAGGAATGTTAGAGTGCCATGTTTTTTTTTTTTATATCATTTGTCTAAGCAATAATACAAATATTTGCAATTTCAATCTTCAACAATGTTATGAAAAGAATGTTCTTTTCTATTTTTATATTCGTATATTGTCTTAATGACTCTTTAAAAATACATGTATGCAATTTATATTTTTTGATGTACATGCATTTTCTACAACTTCCTCCTTTACTTCTTTTCTTCATGTTTCGCCTCTCCGTTTTCCTGACATCATGTTATATTCTGTTTTCTTATGTTTGCTGCCCAAGCAATCTTATCATATCAACTATATATATTTCAATCGCAACTGCATTTTATGTTTGAAATATGCAATGAATGTTTTAATTGTACACATGACCAATTCAGCCATTGGGCTGCGACACATGTTTTTTTTAAATGAACCTTGAATTGAATTGAATTAGGGGAAGGGGGGGGGGGCATAGAGTAGTTTGGAAAATGCATTGGGGTACGTTCGAATATTCTATTCCTTACCCCCCCCCTCTCTCTCTCTCACTCCTCTCTTAATTTCTGTCTCTTCGAGTGTAGCATCATCCTCTTTAAATAACGAAAAGTAAATACTGAAAACTTTGACTTTGTATACTCTTTCTTCTCTATAGCCAACATCCCCCCTATCGCTCTCTCCCTCTCTTTCCCCAATCCCAACCCCTTTCTCTTTCTCCTCCATAAACTACTGCCCTCTTTTAAAATAGTCAAACACTTGAAATATACAGACTTGCAACATGATCATTCGTTTAAACATATACACAGAATGGTGAATTTATTACATGTATATCATCAGTATAACAAACACTTCCTTATCAACCATAATCTTACTTTCTGTACACAAACATCATAAAATATAATAATCCTCAGCATCATTTTTTTCTTCCATTCTGAGTGAGTCACCACTTCTGACATGATCAAGGTGTGAAAGGGAGACATCAAATTCTTACAAAAATATGTCAGGGAAAACTAGTAATTTGCTAAATAAAACAAGTTTCTAGGTTAGACTAAAATGTGGCACAGCTAAATACTAACTTATCCCAATTACACCATAATAGACATCTTGTAAGTTTAACAGAATAATGACTGAATCAGTATCTGTATCACTATCAGTATCTAAACCTGTCCATTTTGTCCAATATAGATACCAATATGATTGCAAGTTGTTTATCGTTTGTTTGGAGACTAAAATGTGGCACAGCTAAATACTATCTTATCCCAATTACACCATAATAGACATGTAAGTCTATCATGTAAGTTTAACAGAATAATGACTGAATCAGTATCTTAAAATCTGTTTGCTTGATCCACTACACCTTTCCATTTTGTCCAATATAGAAACCAATATGATTGTAAATTGTACATTGTTTGGAGACTAAAATGTGGCACAGCTAAATACTAACCTATTCCGATTACACAGTAATAGACATCTTGTAAGTTTAACAGAATAATGATTGAATCAGTATCTTAAAACTATCTGTTTGCTCGATCCACTAAACCTGTCCATTTTGTCCAATATAGATACCAATCTGATTACAAGTTGCCTATCGTTTGTTTGGAGCTAAAAGGACATTAACTCTTTGTAAAGTGATATGAGTTTAACACCCTTCTGGTTCCAAACAGACTATAATAATGGTTTACTGAAAGCCAGAGGTATAATGACCAGGGGGGCGTTTCACAGAACTTGTCATCAGTGACAAATGACAGTTTTTGTTATAAGCTACTGAAATTCTTGCTTCTGATTGGTTGTCAGCAGGTTTGTCACTGATTTTTGTCATTTGTCATTGAAAAAAGGCTTTGTGAAACGGGTCCCAGAGGTAAAGTCCTTCTGGCTCTCAGCAGGTGATAACAGAATAACAAAGGGAAGCACACAATAACAAGCTACCAAACTTGACTCCTACATCCTAACTAATTTCATTATGCATGGGACTATTACAAAAGAGACTTTGTAATAAATGAAGTACCTACATCAAAAGTATACTAACAGAATGATGGTCTGTTTGGCATTTTATTTACTCATTACAGCTGGAGACAATCTACAGACATTCTAGTGAAGTTCATCCCCAATAAAGATTACTTCAGTAACACTACCGGTATATCTCTTAAATGTTTACAATTTTGAATGAATGATTCCATTAACTTTTTCCCAACAATGCATGTAATAGCTGTGGGCTGGGCTTCACTGGGTGGATGCGTATATAGACAGAATACTGATTTATCGTGGGATATAATATCTTTACATTTATTGAAGCCTAAGGCACAGAAAATAACACCAAATGACTCTAAATGTATCGCTAATTAAATGAATGACATGTTTTGAATAATCATGATTTATACAGACAAGTAGCACCTTTTCCTAAATCCAGCCTGTTATTTTCCTGTCAAAACGATGAGAGCATGCTAGAGCCGGTATAGTAATATTGACCTTGTGTATGAATAACTAATGAGCTTGTATAACTACTAATATACATCATCTCAAAGTAGGTGTACAAATATTCACTCAAAAAGAGAGAAAGTACCCTTTTCTATCATGTGTCAGAAAATTAATGATGCATTTGCTTAAAAAGGTGTAGATTGCAAGTGTTATTCAGAATTCTTTACTACTAAGGAAAAAATTACCAACTATACACATGTACTTTGGCAATGGGACAAACTATAATTGCAGGTGTAATCTCGAGGCGTGTTGCGGGGGTCAGTGAGAATGATTCTTGGGATTAAAAAGTTAATACGCATGAAGTAACTCACATTGTTACTTGTAGGTCTAGGTGGACGGTGAGATGAAGATAATTTTAGGCTATTCTAAGAGTGATTATCCCCATAAACACAAGGTGTTACCAATGAAAAAAACAAATGGGGGGAAAATTGTACATATACCAAAAGTGATATGACTAGATAATATTCATAGTACTTTCATTTCAACATCGAAAATCATCTTATCACTACTAACAATTCACAGGTATTAACAAATCTCTACAATAACAAAACAAAAACATTAATCTGTACATTTGATTGAAGTTTCGAACAATGTTATCTAATCAAACATTGAAATCCAAACATTACATTTTTTGTGGTTTGTTGTAACATTAACAATGAATAAAAATGCCCCAAATTGATTAGGTAGCTGCTAAGATTGAGATTAAAGAGAAGGTTGAGTTCTGGGAAGAGGTGAAAAATAATTTGTGAGCGTTATCATTGTATTATGCAAGTGTGGAAGAACATCAGATAAAACATCTTCCCTGAAAATCATGGCTCTTCAAATGCCTTAATATTCTAAATATGGCATGTAACATCATAAAAATAGGGACAGATTTTTTCGCCACATGTTTGTTTAGTCCCATATACATCGTTCTGTGTACAGTGCTTGTAACTTTACCAAGACTGGGCCAAATTTCTTAGCATTTTGATGATTCCAGAACCTTGCAATACACATAGGTACATATATGCTAGATGATCAATATTTTCTGATCGATTCCACAACGTTTCTTTAACAATACAATCGCTTGACCAGAACTCAACCTTCTCTTTAAAGAAAAGGGACATAATGCACCCACCATCTCTGTTTTGTTGGTCAGAATATGAGTGTTTACGACAGTCTCTCCCTCTAAAAAGAAAGAAAAAATAAATCTCTTCTTCTATCCTACCTAACTATACAATGTTTCTACATAGATAATCTCATAAATCTTACAAAATTTAAATAGAATATTTACAGTTTTCATAAAATTTCCCATGAACAAACCAGTTGCTTGTTGATTTTTACAAAAATATCCATGTCAAAAAGTACATCAAAGTTCAATATAATTATTATGTCTTGGCATCACCACAACTACAAGAAGTGACTCAATACAACTAAAAAAATCAAAAGAACAGATGTGCAAATCTAATCTTAAGTTGGAACTATTTTTAGAACTCAATGATTTAGCACTCGAGCACATTCATGTAAGCATGTCACAGCTATCCTGCCCATCACACTGGGGCTTTTAGCAAAGACTGCCCTCTTGTGTTGGTACAAGGGAAAATTGTTCACTTTGATGGAGTTGTACTATTTTGATTTATTTTTTCTCCCTCCTGAAATATACATTGTAGAAAGAATTTTACTGGAAATCTTGAGGATACTTTGTAATACCCACTCAATTGGCAACTATACATGTAATACTACATTGTCCAGTTTTAAGGGAAAATACAACATGTGAATCTTTGGCGCAGCCAATCAATTACAGCTGATAGTAAATGTACATTATTGAGATCAATGATAAGGCTTACCTAAAAGTACAAACATTGCATACCTGTATCATGCATTGCTTGAAAACATTAATGTGCAATCCTTTTTCATCATAACATCCACTTTTGGGAGTTGATGAGTTGATAAGTCGTTAGTTAGGAATTTTGTCACTCTCTGGTGAACATCAACTTGAATGTTCGAACAGGTGCTCTCTCTCTCTCTACTTTGAGTTTGAATTGAATCCAGAGGAACATGTGAGCTAGGCCCATTGTTATGGATCAAGAACCTGTTCAACAGGAAATGAAGTTTACCACATCAAACCATGTGTCTGTCTGTTAGATCATGTTGTCAGGACTTATGCTATGTTCCACCATCTTAAAGGCAGTCTTCAATAAATACCTGCAGGTTCTTAAACTTTTAAAATGAAGTTGAGTTCTGGTGAACAGGTTACGCTTTGGATCATGAAACTTTCCAGAAACGATCATGTATTGTATACTGGGAGGGTTGGAATCCTCAAAGTGATAAGAAATGGACCTAATCTTACTGAAAACTACATGCACAGCACACAGAAATGGGTATATGGGACCCCGATGGGACTACACATAAATGTTCATGCATGAAAGCTTGGTCCAAACCTTTTAAGCTATTTCTTGTTGTATTTCAAATACGGGGGCATTTGAAGAGCAATCCTTTTGAGGAAACATGTCTTGTGTGACATTCTTACATATTGGTACGAACAGAATGAGAAAGTTGAAAACTTATTTTTCACATTACCAGAGAACCCAAGCTTCACTTTTAAGTTTATATTCAAAATTCAATGTAAGAGTTTTTTTTATTCTGATATGCTTCTTCTCTATAAAGCCAAAGCATGATAATGTACTAATTGTTACTTTTAATTATGCATCAGATTGGCAGGATTTTAAAACTACTGTTTTCTACGATACTACAGCTTGCAGACTTATACAGAAACTGACAACATACACATATTAACATTCGCTACAAATCATAATGATGGCTTCATATTGAGTTTTAGCCTAATATAAAGAGATCATCTGTAAAACACACACATGTATTTGGTACTTCCATGCACCATAGAGTTTGATTTTCCTCTTACATTTTGAACTGTACTTTCAAACAAGAGGAATGAATGTCTTTTTGAAAGTGAACTTTGGGCATAATAGCAATAATATAATAAATATATACTTTCATCAGCTTTGCCATGGTGATTACACCTATTTGATGGAATACAAAAGAGCTTGAGTTGAGTTTTAAAAATATGCAGAATAAATGATTTAGTTATAATGATTTATGAATAGACAGGATGAGACCTCATATATTTTGATGGCTGATGTACCCACACAAAGATCAATAGGTAGGGATACATGTATACATGAAGACTTAATTTATCAGCCTTGTATGAGTATGAGCTATGACTAGCATTTTTTGAAATCTTAAAGTAAAATGAATGATTTTAAAAGGAAACATTATCTGTATTTACTATTTACATGTACCGTAATTCTTTGAGATATGAATAATAGTAAAATATCCTGAAGAAAAAATTATCAAAATTGTTAAAATTAAAGGGAAAGTCCACCCCCAAAATAAGTTTGTTTCGATAGAGGCAGAATAATAAGAAAATCAGGTGAGTGAAAGTTTGAGCAAATTCTGAATGAAAATAAGAAAGTTATGAATTATTGAAGTTGTGATCAATCAAATACAAATTGGCAACTCTGTGACTTATTATACGAGCTCTCCTTCATTTGCTTTGTGCATAATATTCCATAAAATCATGTTTTCTTCGTTATTGATGACGGAATATATATTTGTTCCTTGCAGGGGGAGTATAGAAACATATTTGCAATTATTATATTTAGGGTGCATGCATGGTTGAAATTTTTCTTGAGGGAAAATGAAAATTTTAGATTTTTTTAGTACTAAGCAAATGGAAGTTGAGCTCGCATTTTACGTCATATAGTTGCCAATTTGTGTTTGATTGATCACAACTTAAAAAATCCTAACTTCCTTATTTTTAATCGGAATTTGCTCAAACTTTCACTGACTTGTTTCTCTCATTTTTCTACTCCTATTAAAACTAACTTAATTTCAGGGTGGACTTCCCCTTTAAGCATCTAAACACTATTTTCTGTTGCAGTTTAGCTGATCATAACACACACTTCAATAAATAAATTGCATATGCAGCTTCATCTTCACAAGCTAAACTTGCAATAAGATTTCAAATATGGTTTTAAAAAATATATAGAAGAGCTACTCTTGCACTTTTTACATACATTGTTCAAATCAATGATAGCCGAACTTTGGAAAGTGCTACTCAATAGTATAACTACGTTTTCATTGTGTGAATCACCATGGCAAAGCTTTACAATAGATACTTGTTTTTAGTCAATGCTACCTGCCATCATAATCTTCATCTTCATGACTATCTGCTTTCTTCCCTCCTTTTTTATTATGTGACATTTCTTGTAAAAGTCTAGCCAGCTGCATATTGGCCCCGTACGTGCTAGATCTCGAGCCTATACACATTTGGTACTGCTTTGCCTCTAAACGAGGGTCACATATAATAGGGTGATATATGTGGACCAGTCCCGTGTCGGGTCCCCGGAATATCGTCAAGTTACTTTGCACAAATTTTTCGTAGAGATCCACGTCTTCCATTCCCCAACCCACGATGGCGTTGTTCATACCACCGACATCGTTCATATCGCCGTGGTAAAGGCACACCAGACCAAAGCCAAAGTGACGGAAGTAACCCGCATCATTGTTGATCACCAGCTGGCTGCCTTGGCGTGGCTCGGAGCCGAACACGATGTCCGGGCTGTACTGACTGAAGACGACGGGGAAGTAGACGGATTTGCGGCGGTTGGTGTTCATACGACAACGGTTCAGGAATCCCTGTGATAAGTACATGTCTACATCTACAAAGAACATGAGAGCATCAGGTCCATACTGCCCAGCTCCAAGCTCAAGGGCTAAGCCACGACTGAAATCTCCCTGCGCTTGTATGATCTTCATTTCCTTACCAGGATACACCTTCTGGTAATCATTCAGTGTCTTTATAATATCTGCAGAAGGATCATCCGTTGACTTCTTAAAAAGAATAAGTAGCAGTTTTGTATTTTCATTTGTTTTTAAGCACACACGTTCGTAGTTCCTCATAAACCGTTGGAATATTTCTAGCCTCCCAGACAGAGACATGATGAAGTGTATAGTAGCCTTGATCCTATCTGGGCTTCGACCAAGTTGTGAGGATGCATCTGAGTTTGTCTTATGACCAAAGATGCTTAGTGAGCTCTGGAAACCGCCTGTAGCAGGCACATTACTTGCATAGTCATCCTCCTCCTCCTTGAACTCTATCCTGTCAAAAGACTGATGAAGATAAGCGTGTCTTCGGACGGATAGAGTACGACTCGTTCCTCTATGCTTCTTGTAAATCAATAACAAATCTAAGATATAATCTGCTCCACGATTGGGTGTGACACGGGAGTAACCATACAGGATTTCTTTGTACTCTATTGTCCGGCCAACTTTCTGGGAATTAGAATTGATCAACTTCATGACCTGCATTACGATGTCTTTGAGGGCAGTTCTGACTGACTGGGTGAGACCCGAGCGAGGACTATCATGGCGACAGTGGTAGACATACCTTGAGAAGAAATTCCAGGGGATAACGTCTCTATGACTATCTGGGATGTACTGATTCAGACTTATAGGCACCCCGTAGCGCCGAGCGTCCTGATCAAGAGCTGTGACCGATTCCTCACCGTCTTCGTGAAGCAGTTCCTTGAGTTCCTGGATCTCCCGATACTGTGTCGTGATCTTCATGTGCAGATCGTTGATCTTGACCGACTGGAGGTAGTTGTGGAGACGATAAAGGTAAGGTGTTCGTTTGACGGGATGCATGGTGATGGCGTTGTGGACTTCCAATCTCTGCAGGTCTCCAGTGAATGCTGTGTCACCCACACTATAGTTGTTATAGAACAGTGTCTGCATCTGCAAGTGAAATAAATGAAAAAAAGTTCTTTATAAGATACTGTTTACAAAGGTATAAAGGTAATGTACATAGATGAATCATGTGGAATATGCCTGACTGAAAGAAGAAAAAATAACATTGATATCTCAATAGTGTTTACAATCAAGTGTTCCTATAAAAAACAAATGCATAGAAACATAGTATTGACATGTAATGTATTCTAGAACCTTCTGCTAGGTTTGTGAGCAACATGATATGAGGGGCAGCATTTTCATTGCTCCCCTCCCCTGCCCCTGTGGCTGTGATGGAGATGCTATGGCGTTCCTTGACCGTGAGATGTGAAGTACAGTATATTATGCAATTTATTAACCTTGACTTCCTGTGCCCAGAGCCTCTCCCAGATGATAGTTGTGTTTTCATTAGACCTGCCTTCATCAGCTCAAGATTGCCAAATAGCCCGCTATTTCTGATTTTTGAAAGTTACAAATCACATCTTCATCAGCTCAAGACTTGACCTCGAAACTTGAAACTTGAGCTCGAGAAATTAGCTTGAGATAGTTTGCTCAGCTTTTGCGCATAGTGCGAGTCTTCGGGCTGGTGGAGATGCACCGGACAAATAACAGGATATTTTGCAAACTAGCCCATGATATCTTGGGATGATCATCTGGACCAAATATCCCGCTAATTGCAACTTCGGGCTGATGAGAACGCAAATTAACTGGATAATTTGCGATCGGGATAGTTCAAATAACGGGATATTTGGCAATCTCGAGCTGATGAAGACAGGTCTAATCAGAAGATATTCCTTGCACTAGGGATGTGAAGTACCATGTTTTAGTTACACTATAGAAATATTCTGATATAGTATGCAGCTTGTTATCCATGATGAGTTCTCATGTCTTGAGAGAGAGAGAGAGAGAGAGAGAGAGTGAGAGTGAGAGTGAGAGAGAGAGAGAGAGAGAGAGAGAGAGTGAGAGAGTGAGAGAGTGAGAGAGAGAGAGAGAGAGAGAGAGAGAGAGAGAGAGAGAGAGAGCGGAGAGAGCGGAGAGATAAGATGATCCCTGAGGGAGAGTCAAGTCAAGTGTTCCCATGGGAGATATGACTGCTCATGTTTTGCTCATGTTTTGATCATGGATCCTAAGGTGTTTGTACACCTACTATTAATAGGAAATCAATGTGATTGGCAGTCACAAGGTCATTCGTATTTAGAGCTTGTCTGTTTGTTAAACTGTCTTAAGAAGATTGTATGACACTTGCTACAATTGCTAAACAACCATTTCCTACACTAACCAGCATCTACCTTCCACCCTGGACTCAATGTTATACCTAAGCCTAACCTAAATCCCTATTTTAACCCTAATGATACTTGATGAAATAAAGTCCTGAGCAATTGTCACAGGAGCAAATTACACTTCAGAAATAGGATTTCAATTCGGTGGACGGCATCATAAATACTAAGAATAAAGCCCAATTTGCAACTTAAAAGAAATCATTCTTTCTGAGAGAATAATGGTGAAATAGAGACATTCAATAAACATCGACTGTTGCCGTGTTGGCAAAACATCTGTAGACCGTCAAACAAACAGTGTCAATGGTTGGAAGTGGGACATTCAATCTAGTGGTTCTAAATACATTTAGAATAGCAGGTGCAACAAGAGTGTACATGGAATTTCTGTTTTCTACTTCCAGACATGTTCAACATCAACTAGTGTATTCTTTCAGCAAAAACATAATATTTCATACAGCTATGACTCAGAACTATGAAGGAGTTGGAACATTTCTGAAGAAAACCTAGACGCAAGTTTCAATTCCTATGAAATTCGGCTACAGGCCAGCTAGCAACCAATGAGTCACTAGAGGCATACCACGTACTGGCGCTGGGCCCTGATACTCCTGAGAAATCGTACCACTTTGGAAATGTTAAACCAGGGTTCATCTCAGGTCAGATACCTGAGAAAAACCTGAGAAATACATCAGTTGCCATGGAAACTGTTTTCAGAATTCTGGCTTTCACTGAACATTACAACCCAAAGAAACAGGCTTGTACGCATTTTTGAAAGGCCAACATTTCTGGTACATGTACAGTAGTAGTCATATGATTATTGATGTTGGTACCTATATGTATGTACATGGAGATGCCTGAAGATCCCTGCACACAGAAATGGGTATGTGGGACTACACATAATACATGTGGTGTGGAAGTTTGGTCCAAACTTTTCAGCTTTATCTCCTCATATTTCAACCAAGAGGGCATTTGAAGAGCGATCCTTGCAAGGGACATTTCTACCATCATATTATTTCAACCTGGCAAACAACAAATGTGAAAGCTCACTAATGATTTGTCATCTTTACCAGAACTCAATAACCTTCTCATTAATGGTTCCAACCTATAAACTTCTGTGTTTGTTGTGTCACCAAACATTATATGACCTATCGGCTACAGGAAGCTGCTACCTGCAATCAAATAAAGACAACTCAGCTTAATTGCATAGAACATTTGCGCAATGGCGGCGGTGGCGGCTCGAGGAATCATTTCTCTCTCAAGGCTTTGCATCATCAGTGCAGCACTAATTGGATCAATAACTCATATATCTTTAGGTTTCCATCGTCCCTTGCTGCTTCATGGTAATGATGAGAGTCAAGAGACCTAGTTTCCATTCATCAAGTTGTTTACAATCAGTCAGTTCCACATCAAGACAATTTCATTCAGCCACTATGAGCTTCATCAATTTGTAAACAACCTACTTCTAATTCCCCCTTTTATCAAACGAAATTTGATATAGGTTGTACATGCAATTAGGCCCTACAATTCTATCTGATTTCTAAACCTATGTATATTCAAATGGATACTTTCCAAGCATTGCCTCTCAACATAAGTTCTTTTTGCATTTAGTGCAATGTTGGCAGACATGAATTTTGTGCACCATCTCTACTACCTTGGCGCGTTCCTGGCTTGACTCAATATAGAGTCTCAAAACCATTTTCTGTTCTCTTTTAATAACAGACATCTCTATCCCTCTAATTATCTCTTGCTACCTCCATTTCTTCATCCTCTCTCTCTCTCTCTCTCTCTCTCTACCACGCTCATATTCTCTAGGCTACTTTATCCATCTTGGGTGTATGGTAAATGCCATGTACACATAGGATTGCTTTTGATGTCTGTCTCTGTCTGTCTTTCTCTCTCCATCTTCCTTTCCCCTCTCTTTTCTCAACCTTTCTTTCCTCATTCATGTACCGCTATAAAACCTGTGAACTATGTTATAAACCTTCTCAGAAAGTAGGGTGGAGCATGTAGTAGGTCCGTGGGTGGAGGGAGGTCAGCTTGTCCACATCATTTTGTCAGAGAGAGAGAGAGAGAGAGAGAGAGAGAGAGAGAGAGAGGATGGGACAAAGAGGCCCATGTTCCCCCTCTCAAGATGAGAGAATGAGATAAATAGGTCTGTTCACACCACACCCTCTTCATGAAAGGACAAATCACCCCAGAAGGCCTCCACATTTATATTCTTTTACTAAAGGTCGACTCTCAACAGACAAAATATTTGAATTCTGACTAATTTTCATTGAGGGGGAGGGGACTTTTTCTCGCTAAATGTCGAGCTAAATTTACTCTTCTTCACCATTCTGTATTTACAGTGCCAGAATTGAATTCATCAGAAAAGGAAACTTCTAGTTACTGCCAACAAATTACCACAAGTCTCCTGGAACATGATAATCAAAGACACTGTGACGTTACTTGTCTCTGCTGTGTTAGCGAAGTTTATGGAAAATCTGCCAAATTTAGTAAAAATGAGTATACTCTACACATGCTGATTACCCCCCCCCCCCCCCCCCGCCCCACCCACAGTCATTAATCAAGATCCTAGCCTCAACATGAGAGACATGTCTAAATTCTATTTTCTATAATAACCTTTAATTTATTGAATTGATGGAAATAGATATTGTACATTTCAAAATCATTACACAGTTAAGAATATTGCTGAGTAGATATATACAAAATAATGTACACATAGAACTACATTTGTAATGTGCCCGTTTTTTGAAAATCTGGATAAGAGATTGGCTTGATGGAATGCAGATCAAATCATCGCGGATGAGAACGGTCTGCTTTGGGAATAACGCCCGAGTCAATTGGTTAATGCGGACAGTGACTTTTCTCACACCGATCCAAATTGATGATCAAAGGCCAGCAAATTTTGAAGCACTTTGACACTTTCCTTTTTCTAAATGGAGATGAACTTTTAAACTAATCTCGGGCAAAAAGTATTGGAGTCAAGTTTGAACCGAAATTGATATAGTAGCTGTGCTGCTCCATACCTTTTACCAAGTTCATGTGAAATATTTTAAAGTATTTTTATTTTTGAATGGACATATTTTTATCAAATAAGAATACTCCATTAGCATTTTAATCTATTTCAATCCATTCAGTGCTGTATCAAGTAGCAATGATTTGGGAGTACCAAAAGATTTACTAGATCAATGTGACGGCAATGATTATTACTTAGTGTGAATTAATGGAAAAAAGTCTGATTAAGCTCAGCTGCAATAAAAGTATTATTATATCCTTCTATTTAAAGCAAATATGAAGATGAAATTGCGCACGGACCTGCAGAAGAACAGCTTTTGGCTGAAGTTGGTGCCGTGTAAAAATAAAATAAACTGAACTGAAGAAAAAATCCAAGGTAAATGATCATGGCAATCTAAAAATTGACCTATTTTGCAAAGAATACCTGAAAAACACGTACGAGGTAGGCATGCTCGATGTTTTTAAAAATTAACTTAGTGAAATATTATGCCAGTAACTTGGACACAATTTAACTGTTAATTCACATTAGAGCACTTATGAGAATGGTGTCATAAATACATCATGCTACAGTGGCCTAGTTCCCATCCCTCCTGACGGGTTAAATGGAGAGCACTTTGGAGTCAAATTTGCCAGGATATTGGGAGGATGAGCCCATGACCTTTGCCTACATGGCAGGCAGGCTACTAAGGAAAGATTGATATCATATTTATGATGACAAGTTGTACAGTGTCATACATGTATGGGGAGTTTAACACAATAAAGTGATAGTCTGCAGTCTGGGACCGAAATTACTCTTATTACAAAGAGATGGTGGTTTTCCTGGTAGATTTGTGGGGGTCGATTTGATGAAAGATTTAAGTCGACAAATTGATTAAATCAATCTTTAGTCTTCACTACATCAATCTTCAAGTGCCTGTTTCAACGTGAATATCATTACTATTCCATAAAGGCAGTTATTAAAATATGAACTCAATTCATATGTTGAGCGTGGTGATGAATAACTAATACAAGCAGGTTAATTGGATCTTGAAGGTTAGAAGCCACATCTCTCAAAAAGTATATTTCTACTCAAGGGAGAGACTGATCTTGTTTCCATGACAACTCCCTTCTCTCAAGCTACTGTGAAATTAATGACAATATTCCTTCTCAAATGTTTGTTTCTTGAAGGGGCCAATCTTCAAAACATTTCATACTGAATGTTTGGTGTTCCAAGTAAATGTACTACATTCAAAGTTATATCCGATTCAATCCAATGCAACATGTATTTGATGTAGCTCCATTTCCATGCAGTTACGAAGCACTGCACAAATCCTCCACATGTTTCAAACAATTAAAAATAGCCCTTCCAGAAAGAGATCAGTTGAACCAATGCAATCCATTGTTCTCTAGTATTAATAAATGACACCGATACCCCTTTCATAGTGGCCTGATTTTCATCTGATGCAAGCGGACGCTGATGAAACGGCCACTTTGAAAGGTACAGAGGAAAAATAGCCGATAGAAAGAGGAGAAATAGCTGCTGCCACTCTTATGCACTTGCATAGAAGAGACTTCAATTTTATCCTTTATTTTGTCATACTCTAATCTTCCAACCTTTTTTTTGGGGGGGGGGGGGGGTGGGGGGGGGGGGGGGGGGGTTGCAAGGGGATTTATTTACTAGCTCATCTAGCTGTACACAATAATTTCTTTAGGTGGCTTGTCCCCCTAAATTGCTTGTTTGTTTATTTGTTCATTTGTCTTTACTCATATTCAATCATTAACATCATAGTTGGATTGGAGTTCAATGTCAAATTTCAACAACATTTTAAATTTAATTTTAGCAACTAAACTTCTAGACAGAAGATGAGGATCAGCTGATGAAGCACATTTGCACAGAAACATAAAAGGGGAGTCATATTTAGAGGGAATCAGACAGTCATCATCATTTCTTGGAAACACACCAGTAATTCACCACTTCCAGAAACCATCTTACCACATGCATGGATGTAATGACAGAGAGGTGGATGTGGATTATGGTATGAGAAGTACATCATCATCACATAAACTGCTGAAAACATTATACTTTGAATACAATGTATAACATTTATTATAAACTGGAGTTGCCTATACACAATATCTTCTTTGTTTGTCAAAATCATTTAGTTTGCTTAAAAAGGGAAAAAAATATAAAGATGTAATTATATTCACTCAGATTTGAACATTTAAACTTAAAAAGATATTTTTGAATGTTGTAACTGTTAAAAGAAAAAGATGGAGAAAAAAAACTGCTCAAAAAGCAGACTGCTTTTAAAAGATAGTAAACATCAACAGATCTCATTTTTTGAGAAATACTTCTGCTTTCTTTCTTTTCTTTTCTTTCTTTTCTTTTCTATTTTTGTTTGCAATAAGGGAGGGATGTAGAGCTAGACTCATCCAAAATAAATTTTGGCTACATGTACATACGTAAATAGTATTACTTTGTATTAGTAGGAGCCTTTTCTGGATTTTTCTCATTGACAAAAAGTAGGATAGAAATCTTTTAATCCTTTTGTTTCCACAGCTCCTTCCAAAATTTCCAAATCTCTTTTGAGCTTTCCAGCTTTCCAGAAATGTTTCACTCTCTATCATATAGACCATATACAATAGGCCTATGATCCAACGATAGACAGTACTGCAAGTCTGCAAGAATAGGTACGGTACATGTTGGACGACTTGAATGGACAACTGAATGAATGGTCCTCCTGGTATCTGTTACTACAGAGAGAGAGAGAGAGAGAGAGAGAGAGAGAGAGAGAGAGAGAGGGAGAAGTATGGAGATGATGATAACAGACAAGACAAGATAACCCGTCTGAGAAAAGTGACCTTCTCAATTCCCACCCTGCTGGACAGAGGGTTATAAACTAGATATGCCACGACAGTTTTCACAGGCAACGAAAATAAACCTTCCTGCCATAAACCAGATGGAGGATTGGAGGGGGTGGATAGAGGATCGTAGCAATGGCTTGGTTGAACTTGAAGGGAACCATCGCCCTACTTCCATCCTATCTCTTCCTCCTCTTTTTTTCTTTTATTAAAGTGAATTCATCTCCACTACTGGAATGTCCTTTGGAGTTTACATGTCGGCCTGTATTACAGTAACCAGATCATAACATACATGTACATGTTTAACTGCAAACAGCTTCTTTTAGAAGGTATATCAGTGTTTGAAAAATAATCACAATGCATTACATAGGAGCTCTATTTGGAGTTCTGATTGCATAAGTAATACAGTATTCTCATACAGCGGTTTCTACAACAAACCTATTTCACTGTTTTAAACATTAAAAAGTCTTTGTAGTTTTCAAGGGCTCTTTTTGAACTTCCCAGAGCTTACTAAATTAAATTTGCTCTCCACTCTTCTGTAAATTTGTTCATTGATCTCTCATAGAAGGCATAATGATGAGACCAGACCATTAACTGTTGATCATACTATGAGGGCTCAAGACTGAAAGTGGCCCGGGACAAATGGGCACCTACAATCTAAGTCTGCCCCCCCCCCCTAAAGATAAGACTTGGCTTTAATAAAGCAAATAGACTTTGAAAAGATCAATGTTGACCCGTTTCCCCAACATTTAGTGTGGATCCTTGCTTGGGCCTTGGGGGAATCAATCCAGTCTGGAAATAAGGCTAAAATGTGCATTGTAAATTGCCATACACCCACCATGGTAGCACATTGACCTACATGTATGTGTTTACATTGATCACTTTAATATCCCCAAACATGAAATTTTCCCATTATATGCAGCAGTATTAATAGAAAGAGGCTAGTGTTAGGGCAGGCTGATCCAGAAACTCTAATACTAAAACGAATATCCACCACAAATGACAAGAGTTCTTAAAGTTTTGAAAATAAATTGACCATGTGATGTAGCATATAAGTGTAACTCCAACTATTAAACACAAAGATAACTTTGCCATATAAAAGTAGCTTTCGGAAATACATGTCACAATATGATCCAATCCAGTCTCTCACAAGGGGAAATGTTATGCTCACAGTATTATGGACAAACAACAAAACAACATTCAAACGGTAATCTTCACAGTAATTAATCATGTAAACTAGTTTAATGCGAATTGTGATAAATGGGTGATTAAACAAGCTTTGACGTGCAAAGGGAAAGTCAAATTCAAATTGTTCACTCATCCTTTAAAGCGATTAATCTATCTGTTGTGTACCATTGTTCAAACCCGGTCATAGAGCCATTACAACCCATTATGCCGGTAGGCCTACAGAGCATGGTGACAAGAAATGTTACGATTGATGAGATATTTTTCTCACCTTATCCATATCCTTTATGTGACGTATACCCCTAAGTGTTCATCAATTATTTTGTAACTACATTGTATTTTGTTTATGTGCTGCAGTTGAGGCCAATTTTCTAGGTTTTGAATATGGATCAATAAAAGAATCTATCCATCTATCTAGCCATACTCGTCGGTATAAAAAAAGGGAGTATGCCTTCATGTGTAGGCAGTCAAGTATAAAAAATATGAGGTGGAACGTTATTCAAGACATACTTTCTCAAGAGTATGAACACATGTGCACTGTCTCTTCATGGGCTATCACCTAAACATCACCCTGAACCTGACCAAAGGGTGCTATACGAACGTCATTAATCATCCTCAAACACAGGACTCCCTCGTCAGTTCAGAGATGGATAGAGCATCTAAATTCAATCTGAAGTTGACATGCATATTTCTCTCTCGGATATGGACCATGGAGATGAAATGGTATAGTAGGCCTACATTGTAGATACAGTATATATTGGTTTAGCTATGAGAGTTGCCCTCTGTATCCATTAATTCTCCCACTCTGATCTCTCAAACATGACCCTCCCACCACAAGATGGAGAAAATAACATGCCAGTTAAAACATTTGTATTACCCTTATCACTTTTTAATCTTTGGAGATGGGCAAATGGAAATGTGAAAACTACAATTACTTTGATATACTCTATGTCTAACACAGCTATCTCAGTTATACTGCCATTAACCATACCACAGAGAGGACTTCCCACCTATTGTATGGCAAGCTATTATGCAAAGCAAGTGATTTCTTACATACTCATCTAATCCCTAAGTATGGTAATTTATATTTAAAAGGCTACCCCTAATGCAATCTAGGTGACAAGATGAACATAATACAGTACGAATGGGAAGGGGATATTCATGAATTAACTTGTAGATCTATCCAAAATTTTAGATAAGTCTTTAAAATGTTGTATTCATCAAAATAGTTTACAGGCATCCCACCATCCCAAAGCTTTGACACTAAGCTTGGGATGAGAAAGCAGTCTGAAACTCATGACCAGAATGAACCATGCCTTCACTTCAAAATCAATGGGAAGTGTCATGGCACTTGAGAACAAACTGCAGGGCAATTCTTAGTCACTCGTTAAAACGTAATGACTTAAAGGTGTCTCAGTAGCTATGTTCACACGGATGTGTAATAGTTTTAAACTTTAAGTTTGTAAAACCTCAATCTCAACCTTATACACAATGATCCTCTTACAATGAAGAGGATTCACACAGGACATTAAAAAACAAGTATTCAAAGTTAACTACAAGTTGAATTGCATCCTCGTGGAACATAACGTTGAGTGAGGACCCCCCCCCCCCCTCCCCTTCCACCATTGCTTGTACATGTAGTTAGTGTGCTAACCTGAAAATCGCCTACATGTATGTTACCACGAGTGGACTGTGTCCATACGCAAGGTCCCTAACTTCTGGAGAGCTTCAAAGTTTAATACCATGACCTTCATAATGTACATGTAAACTTTAAAGCTGACAGACCACCATGTGAACCTCACTGATAATAATAATATTGATCATTTAGGAGCGCTAAAACAAAAAGTACCATAACGCTTACAAAATTAGAGAAAGTGAAGAAGAAACATGAAATACATAGACTTATAAAAATAGGTGAATCACATTTAGTTATAGAGAGAAGAAGTATGTTTTAAGGGATTACTTGAAAGAGGCAAGACAGGTTAATTCTCTGATGGAGAGTGGGATATCATTCCATCATTTCGAAGCATCATCTGTAAATCTTTTTTTTGGTAGATGAGAATCTGGCTTTGACAATAATAAGTTAAATATTTGTCAGTTGTTGACCATAGGTTACAAGCTAGTGTGTCATTAAGATAATCAGATGCCACATGATACTATAGTGATTCACAACGTGTCCTCTGCCTGTGAGGGGTTCCTGGATTAAGAAAATAAGAACAAGTCAATGACCTGCTATGGTTGCTTGTTCTATAAAAGCTACCTCCCTATTCCCCATTTAGACAATCAGAATTCATTGTATTGCCAAACAAGAATCATACAGCTATAATAAATTAACCTACGTGTAATCAATTTTGTTGGCGTGTGAACATTGTATAATGAAATGTCACATAGCAAAATGCACATTTGAGCATCATTTTGACATAAATTTAAATTTTCTAAAAAATTAGGGTTGCCCTCTAGTCTTGAGTGTTGTATCATTTCGTCGCTGTTTTCACGAAGTGACGGTAGTGAAAAAAAATTGCATTCACTTTGCGTTACGATTTTCCTCACTACCGTCACTTCGTGAAAACAAGGACGATTTGAAGATCGCATCACTGGGTGAGGCTCATCGTGAGCACGTTCTGAAGATAGTAATGCTCCTAATGTTTCTTTATACAATGTTGTTATCCAGTGTGTGCATCCCTTTCGCTATATGATGATTCTTTTATACAACGTTTCTTTATAAGAGTTTGATATAAATGATATCTAGTCTGAACTGGACATGCTACAAGGCTGGCTGTATGGATGGTTATTCAATACACCTAAACATTCAGGCACATATCACATGAGTGTGCTTCTAAGACTCCAGTGGAAGTATGTGAATGATGATGATGATGGGAAATACAGCAGGAAGTATCAAATGTCCTTTTCCCCCAAACCTTTATTCACTTTGGAGTCTTGAAATGTGAGTGGTAACATATTAATTTTATTATTATGTTTTGCAGACTCTATAAGGCATAGGTCTACACACAAACATTTTTTTTTTTAATGCTGTAAAGAAGATATTTTTAAAACTGGTTGATTGTTTGAGCAGGTTCTCAGTACTTTGGTCATTGTGTGTCCCACACATTACCACCTATCACAGTTGTTGATGTTATTGTTAATATCATTATTATTAATATTTTCAATAACTAAAACATTTTTAAAAACCATAAAACTTGGGTAGAATAATACATCTGAAATGAATAAAAAAATATATTGTGACACAATACAAGTAGAATTTGTGAATCATATAGGCCTAACAAAGCACAAACAAAACCACTGCTTCATACATACCATGTATGTCCAAAGCAACAACAAAAAAGCTTTTAAAAGACACAGCTAATGGATTTCTGGTTGATGAAGTCGATTTGATATATAATCGACCTACTCAAAATATTGAAAGAGATAGAATGCATATTTCCTGGCTTTGAGGCATAATTAAAAAGGAAATCAATTTTTTGTCAACTTGGTCAACCATCAGCTGCATCCGATGGAGGCCTACTTCACACATGGTGACTTTCACATTGCTCATAATGAGCTTTCACAGCTGTACAGTGCATATACATACCGGTATATGTATATTGGGTGCTTTGCACACAGAAAGGTAGTCCAGCCTCTGTACCGTTTTCGTTTAGCGCACCCAATCAGCTGATAAAATAACACACCCTCAACGTTGAAAGTAGACCTAGCCATTCCTCTAAATCTGGGTCCTGAATACGGTCCAGACGAATCTGCCATTCTCCCCCGGAATTCCGGGGGAGATTAGCTCCGCCCACAAAGTTACAGACGTTCGATGTACGCTGATTGGACGAGTAAACTGACAATCACTTTGGCTCATTACGTAATTTTTCACCGCAGTCACGATGCTACTATTCTCATTATAAGGATTCTATAATTATTTTTTAAGTTTTAAGTTGGAGAATTTATTATACAATTGCAATTTAAATGTTTATATAATAAAAAATCCTTTTGTCTATTAAAAAAGATTAATTTGTTTAAATTATGGAGCAAAAAATGAACTGACTATTAAAAATTGGAAACAAACAACTATAAATACTGACATCCCGACGCCTGATTTAGAGCTAACACACACACTGTGCTTTTCGAGTTGGATTTATTGATTTGGTTTTCTGAGCTTTTACATTTATAATTCATGATTTTGGCATTTTTGGGAACTGTTATTATCACCGTTTGTTTACCATAATATGTAAGAATGTCTGTGGATAATCATCATCGTTTTACGGACGACAAGCTTGCCGAAGCTTTGAAATATGGAGCTACGAAACTTGGACTAAATGACTTTCGAATCCAACAAGCTGATGCCCTGCGAGCATTCTTGCTTGGGCACGATCTCTTCGTGAGCCTACCCACCGGTTTCGGCAAGAGTGTCCTCTTCCAAGCCGCCCCCGTCTGTTGTGATTTCCTTCGGAATCCTACTGGACTCCCTGATGCTCCAAAGGCTGTTGCACTGGTTGTTATGCCATTGAAGTCCCTTATATCGGATCAGATTCGCAAGCTCGAGGAGCTTGAGGTTGGATTGCATGGTGTGGACATATCAGGCGGGATGACAGACGTCATTCGTGAGGGAATTTCGTCCGCCAAATACTCCCACATTTTCGCCAGCCCTGAGAGTTTGCTAGACGATGGGCGCGAAGTGTTTGCTCTCTTTAAAGATCGCCTTTGGATCTGTGGATTCTTCATTGATGAAAGCCATTGTGTATCAAAATGGTAAGACCCTTTTGGTTATTAAAAAAATTGATAAAATTATGTTACTTAAAAATCATTAAAATGATTAAACCTTTTTTTCGGACACGGGTGGGGTGGGGGGGGGGGGGGGCGGGGGGGGGGGATTGACACTAATATTGTTAGCTGAGCCTTATGTCTAGCCCGAGCTTAATACCCTTACTTTTTGGGGTTTGGTGATTGAGGAAATGTGATCAATATCATTATCAATACCATTTTTCATAAATCACCAAGCTGATTCGGTTACTGAATACTGTTAGTAGACGGTTAGCAGCCGTAACGTAAGGCTAGTCTAGAACAGACTATTAAAAGCTACATAGACATACATTTTTATGTAGTAGTAGTAGTAGATCATGAACATGATGTAGGAAGAGGTTTTATTTTTATTAACTTTAATATGGCATATGCACATTACAATGTAATACTTGCCTCATCCTTTGGGAGGGGGGGGGGGGCAAAGACTTTTCCTATTCAAGAGAGGGGTCTTTTTATTGAAGACGGAACCGAGTGTGTTATTGCTATTTTTAAGCCCTTTGCCATGTTAAAAAAAAGGACATTTATAATTCCCTATTTGATTACTTTCAAATTGTTAGTTTGTTAAATGTAAATTCAATTTTTTTTTTTATTATACTAAAACACCTATGCAATGCAACTTTGTTTGGATATTCTTTATTTAAAGTTACTTCTGTTTTTTTTTACAGGGGCAGCTCATCAGGGGACACCAAGTCCTTCAGAAGTGCGTACAGCAAACTAGGGGAGGTTCGTGCCAAACTACGGTCTGATGTACCAGCCGTCGCCCTTACAGCCACAGCCACAAGGGAGGTGAGACGTGCCACCATAGACAGCCTGGGGTTGAGGAACTATGTGTGGGTTAATGAGTCACCTGACAAGAAAAACATCAAGCATGTTGTGCTGAAGTCCGGATCACGAGACTATGACATCATTTTTGGACACCTCATCAGTGAAGTGAAATGCAAAGGGTCCACCTGTGACAGGACGATCATTTACTGCCAGTCCCGTAGAGTATGCAGTGAACTGTATGCAACATTCCTGGCCCTGCTACCAAAGGACTACCATGCTTTCGTGAACATGTATCACACCAACACAGAGAACGACGTGCAAGAAAAAATCATAAGAGAGATGGCAACTCCGACAGGCAAGTTGAGAATTCTGATAGCTACAATAGCGTATGGAATGGGAGTAGACTCCAGCACAGTTCACAGCACGATCTTGTGTGGCCGAACAAGCGACCTTGACGATTATATCCAGATGAGTGGACGGGTGGGTCGTGATGGGGAACAGAGTGTGGCTGTAACGGTGTGCTTCCCAGGAGATACTGCTGGCAGAGCATCATCAGCATCGATGAAGGATTTCCTAGCAGGCGACAAGTGTCGAAGAAGCGTCATCAAGGAGGTCTTTGGAGCCTCAAGTGAGGAACTTGTCGACTTACACCATTGCTGTGATGTGTGTTCACAGTCCTGTGAATGTGGATGTAAAGGCATGGAAGGAGGGGCCTTCGAGAAGAACATTCGCAGGTCACTGTTGAAAGGCGAAAGCAAGGAATTCCCCCTGAACATTCCTACTCCAAGTCAGGTAGACGATCTGGAACGCCGTCTCGAGGACTTCAGAGAGAAGCTACTTTCCAGTGATCCAGAAAACATCTACTGTGGAGCAGATATCACCTGCGGCCTTTCACGCACGATAATCACTCAGATTCTGAGAGAAAGTAATGTTGAAATGGACTTCAGTGATTTTTCGCGACGGTATAGTTTGCCGAGTAGTCAAATTGCCATAGATGTTTGGACCATAGTATGCGATGCCCTTGGGAGAAGCCAAAAAAAAGATGAAGAAGAAGAAGATGTTAAGTCATACATGTACCTGAATGTAATGCACGAGGCAGATGATTTTGGGGAGTGCAGTGAACTATCTGACGACGAGTATGAGAAACCTACTATTGTTAGTGACAGTGATTAATTAAGTTGCAATTGTCATATTTCATGCCGTGTTTTGCCATTTCTGCAAATGTTCTTTATTACATTTGATTATATACTATGTGATGTACACTGTATGTACATGTTCCATGTTTCATGTCTAAATAATTTATGGTTATCACTTGCTATCAAGAATTGACAGAATGACTGCACTTTAATTTGGCTGATTCCAATGAAGCAAAAAGTCAACCTTCTACATCATATGCTAAATAAACGTCTTTTATAATGTACATTTTATTGACATTAATTTAGAATTACGTACATGTAAGTGTCTTGAAAATTATGTACTGTACGAGGCACTGCAGAGATTCACAAATGAGTACATGTGTACATGTATGTCCATCAGTTGTATACATGTACAGTGTACATGTAGCTAGAATCCAGTGTGGGAAATATTTTTCTGTTTTCGCGGGAGCTTTTTTAGGATTATACATGTGTATAATTTTAGCATTCATTTTATTGTTTTTACCAGAGCACTTTTGGAAATTCGGGGAGCTTTATCACTCACTGTTCCCATGTATTTTGTCACCGTTAGAATTTGAAAATCCTGTAACACTTGTACATGACATGTATAATCATTATATACCAGGTAAACATTAATTTGATGTTTATTTATAACTGTATTATTCCATACAGTTTTACCTTTGCTTTTGTATCGAGAAGTAAACAAGTTAGCACTTTACATGATAAGACCAATGGAGATGCAAATCCAATCTTTGCAATGTAATGTTAAATCTTGAAGTTATCGGTTATTAAATTTGCTGTCAGCCCTTGTTGTAATCTTATCAACCCTGTCAATATTAGCTTTTATTGACACACAAAGAAATAATTACCGGTATCATTTATTTGTATGTGTTAGAATGGAGACTACTTTCAATTAATTTTCTTTACTTGCATGTTCTTTGACAGGATCCAAAAAAATATATTTAATAATACTGTGAATGATGAACATTTTGCCCTATGATGTTTCATTTTCATGGTTTAATTTTTGTTTTCATTACCAGTTTACCCCTGCTTCGGCTGCTTGTACTTTAATATTACATGTTTATTAACATGTGAGTGTCAATCGAGGTATAGAATCATTTTCTTGTGCATGTTACAATCGTTATGTATGATATCATCATTATCATGTAAAATAAAGGAAACTAAATAATATTTAGCTTGTACCTACATGTAATCTTTCATGGTATGCTGTTCGTAGAAAAGGGATATGAATTGAATGTACATGTAAGTGAAGAAATAACTGAATGAAAAGAAACAAGAGATTAAGAGAGAGAGAAATAGAGAGGCAGGTAGACAGATGAAAAGAGGGGTGGGTAGACAGAAGAAAAGAGAGAGGCGGGTAGTAAGAGGAATAGAGAGAGAGAGAGATAAAAAGGCGGGTAGATATAGAATAAAAAACGGGGAAGTCGGGAAGGGAGGAAGAATGTGAAGTAAAGAAATTAAGATTTAGATCGATAAAACAATTTTGATTTCAAGTTTTTCATTGGTTTTCATATATCCAAAAACAGAGTTACAGTAGGTCTTGGCTACTTGGTAAAATACAGTATACTTTTGTTCACTGTCACAGCTTTTTCAAATATCTATTATTTCTTTTGAACTTGCTCCTTCTTTCTATCTGTCTCTCTCTCTATCTCTTGTCCTCTCTCTCTCTCTCTCCAGCTCACTTTGTCTTGTTATCTATTCGCATATCCCTTCTCCTAGACTTGTATAATTTCTGCTCTTTCATGGCAATATAATTGCAATTTCAATAAAGCAAGATTTTTAATTAAATGCACAAATAAAAAGTTTAATTATCTGGTGCCTCTGATGCCTCTCCTAATTTCAACCTCTGTATAAATCACAAATAAGATCTAGTGATAATAAAGAGTAAACAAGAGAGAGAGAGAGAGAGAGAGAGAAAGAGCCTGAAATTTTCAAACAGAAGAAAAGAGATATGAATGAGAGAAGATTATTTAGAAAAGAATGAAAAAGGAGGATACATGTAGTTCAGTGAAGAAATGAATGATTTACACAAAGTCGTAGGCAAATATATCACATTAAATGCTGTTTATTACACATTTGGTATATGTAACTACAGTGTGCATGTACTGCATTGTTCATCATTCTGGTGGGGCTAAGGCAAAGAAAAACAGAGAAACTGCTATTGTGTGTTATGAAAATTGTCCACTTTTCTCTGTGGATGCATCCACGCCTTTATGGGTAGCAGACGCTGCTCCAAGTTTCAAGTCTAATGAATGCAGACTACATGTACAATGTATGTGTACTGAACACCAGATCAGTTTGTAATAAAACAGATATTGTAATAGATCACTTGATTGATTTTGATATTGACATCATGTGGCTAACTGAGACTTGGTTAACAGACACAGAAAGACATAGCAAGACAATTGGTGATTTAACCCCACCAGGTTTTGACCTTATTCACATACCTCACTCCTTTGACAGTGGTGGGGGAGTTGCCATAATACACCATTCTTCTATTGAGAGTAAATTGATACAAATGCAACATGCTGCATCTAGTTTTGAGGGTATCCGAGTCTGTATGAAATTTAAAGGAACAAAATCCCCTATTAAGCGTGTAGTCCTATATCGACCACTATATAGTCAAAAAAATAAAGTTGGTTTTAATGTGTTCCTTGAAGAATTCTCTAATTTCCTTACATCCTTGCTTTCAGTTTCAAGCAAGTTAATCATTGTACATGTAGGTGATTTTAAAGTCCACTGGGATGATCCCGCAAATACAGAGAACAAGAACTTTTGTGACTTAAGGTAATGCAAAGTTTTGGGAAATTTTGAAAATTGGATTTTAGTCATTCTTTACAATTTTGATATATTTGGATGCCCCTGTGGATGTACATGTATTATACCGGTAAGCCCTAGAAAATTTAGCCCCTAAAACACTTCTGCTTTCGAGAAATTGAATAATAAAAAATTTACCGGTGCTCCCTGTTAATTTTAAATATTTCAAATAGCGCCTAAGGTCATTCCTTGGTAGCTGCGACCATGAAAATCTCAGAATATGCAGTTCTGATATATAATTTCCAAACGGGGATAGCAAATCGGTAGATCATAGTCCAGAAACATTGTTTTAGAGCTAAAGTAATATCAGTCTTGAGGGCGCTATACAACATAAAGAGTTTATTGTATACAATTTCATCACTTTAGACTCGATTTCAACCGCGACAACGATCATTCAATATTGTAAAATCGCATATGCTTCCAATATTTTCATTTGAACCAAATTCATGACCCCATACCAAAACTTTGTGATACCTTTAATTGAGTCTTTCAACTTGAAACAGTATGTAAATAAGTCAATGCACGAGACTAGTCACATTATATACAGGTAGTTTGTCATTACGCGCACTGATGATGAAGGGCTGATAAGTGCTCCTGGAAGTGTCATCATTTCTCACTGATCATGCTGCAATACACTGTAATAAGGAATTAAATAAGCCTACTAGAAATAGAAAAGTCATTTCATACAGGAAAATCAAAGCCATAGATCATGAAAAGCTGGCTGATGATATTTTTTCTGATCTACTTGTTTATCGTTCTTCTGATGTTAATACTCTAGTTAATCAATTTGATACCAGTCTTCAGTGTATTCTAGACAAACATACTCCTCTGACAAAGGGTATGGTAACCATACGCCCTCAAAACGTCTGGTATACATGTGACATTGCAGAAGCAAAACGCTTGGTACATAAACGCCTTGAGCGTCGATGGTGAGCTGAATTTGCTGAAAGAATAGACATAAATAGAAAACTTTTTACAGAGCAGCGATCAGGTAGTCAATGAGGTGAAAATTGATGTTGACGTGAGAATGTCTTCATTGATCTATCGATCCATTGATGGAGTTCTGGTGCTGACAATTTATTTAGGACACTAACAGGGAAGTCTGGGAATTTCGAATGGCTCCTGCCAGGTTGTTCTTCGAACATTCTCTCTTGATGAAGCTCCTCAGCCAAAGAGGACACGTCTTCCTTGCCAGTTTTTTGACGCTTGGAAGAAGCTTTCCTCACTTCCACTTGTCGGTCGACATTTGCCAGAGCTTCATGTACTGCCTGTGCAGACCGGCTTATTCTGTCCACACTCTTCTGCGTCACGTTACCATGGAGTCCTTTTGAATGTTCCTTGAAGATCTTGTTGTGGTGCTCCAACGATCTATCAAGCTCTGAATTACTATCTGCTTGGCCTTTAGCGTTTAGGGTGCGGTTCCAGGTGAGTTCATATGCCAATCTAGGCGTTAGGAAGCACTTAACTTGTGCAAGCAGTCGCAGGATCTGGTAGCTGTATTTTGGCTTGTTGCCAGCTTTACAATGCAGCAACAGCAATTTGTAGAGTCGAATTATACGGCCTCCATCACCTACTTGCCTGGCATCATTAAAGTCAAGTGCAATCATTCCCATTCCCAGTGCACACTTGGAATAGTTCAGCACTCCATCCTGTGCGTCTGAGGCCACAGCATTTGTATCCCTACCGACCGCAGGAATCCCGTGATGTACACTCCTCTCATGACGGAGAAGGCCTTTTCTTGTTACATATTGCTTGTTGCACTTACTGCAGTGGAACACTTTGTCCTTTAGCTTCATGTCTTCACTTGTGGGGAGCATGTATGAGTCAACAAACTTGGCCATGACAGCTTCTGCATACTGCTTCTGGTCCCCATGTTCTTCCAGATTGAATGCATGCTTCGTGGGTTCATCACTCAAGTCTGCCATTCCAAAGAAATGCAATGCAGCAGCAAGTACAAGGGCAGTTGTGTACTTCTCAATGAGGTCTGCAGCAGCATTGATATTGGTCATCGGGTTGGTGGTGACATTTCTTGCCTCTAGGAAATTTCGTGCAGAATACAGGGTCCCCTTATCACCTCCAGAGGCAGCATCATACAGATCTTTCCAAATCACCTGAAGGAGTAACAAAAAAGAAAAAAAATGAATCAGTTTAGAAGTTCAAGATGCAATCAAGAGCTTCAACCAATTCAACTTAAAGTCTAACAAAGTGCACTGATCAAATTTTGTTTTCCCTCTTGATCAACTGAAGGGAGAAAAGAGGAAAATTGTTTCAATTGTTAATATTTCATGACAACACTATCAAACATAATTGGACTTTTCTGTAAAACCTTAATATACGACCTAAAAAAATGAAGAATAAAATGGCAAATGTTCTTCCCTCCCCCATGTGCCTTTTCTCAACAGCGGTTTGTATGTACCTACATCTTGACATTATCTTAAATGCCTCACCTGGTAAAAGTTGGCAAGAGCATGAAAATCAGCTATCACCGGCATAAACCCTTCCAGTCTGCCACTTGGAGTCGTCGAGTTTCTCTGCTCCTCGATGCAACTGCTCATTCTCTCACAAGTGAGAAGATCTCCAGCAGCAAGAATTGTAGTTGGATGGTCAGTGTCATGGCCTGGGCAATATTTGTGCATATGGTGTACAATCTTGAAGATACCTTCTGTTGAATTTTCATTCTCCATCAGCACCCCAAGGTTTACCTGTAATGTACATGAGAAATGCCAATAAAAAACACAATTTCAATCATAAGGCAGTTATTTTTACAGTGAATGATTCCAACATACATCAGTAAGCATGCATCCTAAATGCACATTTCAGTGGTTTTGCAATTTATGAATGTCACATTTTATCTCTCTCTCTTTTAAAATCTGAATATCACAATTGTGTTTAATAGTGTGCTCAAAATTACCATTATTTAACACATTATGTTGAATAGTAATACATGTTCATACATGTGTACATGTATATGACCTCCTTTATGCTTTATGCTTTAATACTTTATACTATCTTTGTTTTGCTTTTAGGGAGTGTTTACATGAAGTGGATGAATGTGAACGGCTATCCAATATATATATAAAGGCAACAATAATAATATACACATTCTAGGAATTCTCTTACCACATTGGATTTTGACCTCATTTCTTCCATGTGCTCATGTTGAATTTGTGAAGGAAGAGTTGACATCACAGTTGATAGGGAGGGTATATGCTCAGCTATCATTCGAGCTGATAGTATCATCCAGTCCCTCCTCAGGAGCTTGTTGTCCGTCAAGTTAGGGAGAAAATCGATCGTATCGATGGACTCCCTGGTACTGATGGGTTGGTCATTGGGCAGGTGATGTCCATGGACTCGATGTTCCACAGCCATCATTTGGACCATGTGTAGGTCTTTACCATAGTTTGATCTGGTTGGATGTCGAGCTTGGACAAAAAGGTCCACATTGTCCATTACCAATTGGTATCCCTTGTGCTGCCTGTGTGCATTGTGTGCAAGAAGTCCAGCTGGATCTCCTTGCATCTGGAGCCTTCTCTCTTCCACATTTTCCTCGCCTACAACTTCCGCCCACTCTAACACCATCTGGTCAAAGTTTTCTCCATATTCTTGCTGCTTCGTCAAAGCGGTATCATATGATGTGCACAAACCTTTCACATTCAAGCGCTTAAAAACTTGCTTCTTGGCTGCCCCTTCCTTTAAGACGAGTGAGTTCATCACTTGATTGGCATTCATGTTTCTATTTTTAGTGTTAAGCAGAATACTGGCCGATGAGAGTACCCGTGGTGTCAGTGACTCCTTTGTTTTCCTCACATTCCTCTCCATCCTGTTGGGTTCTGCAGCTGCCTGGAGAACTGACACAAGGGTTGGAGCAGTAGACAGGAGTTCCTTTTCTTGTTGTTTTACATCAAACGATTTGATAGCAGACAAGGAGGAGTCTCGGAAGGACGATGGTGTGCTAACCTTACACATGTCATTAACCTCCTTCTGAATGGTTGACAAGTACAAGCCCTCAACCTTCTTTTGGACCTCATCAAGCTTCAAAACTTCAGAGACTGCTTCGTCTTCATCCCCCTGACACAATGCCGAAGCAACTCCAGACCATGATGAGGGTAAAGTTCTCCTCCTTGTGACCATTCCATCACGGATGACCACCTTGAAACATTAAAGACAAAGGAAGACATTGGAGCAAAGTCGAAGTGTACACCACATAAAAATGTGAAATTTTCTATACATGTAGATCCGGAGTCGACTATTGGTAACATAAATATTGATGGGGAATGTTTTTTCTCCATCAAATGACAACTATTCTTATGTATTTCTTTATTTGAGCAATCTACCAAGATCACCTTGCATAGAATTTGTACGATTAGAACCATACATGTATATATTAAAATTGATTGATTAGATCATTTGTCACAAAATTTACATTGCTGATACATTTAATGAACTTTAAACATTGCAGATGTACACATAAAGTTTATCAGATGAATAAATATTGTTAAAAGAATCAACATAGCCTAATAATAACAATTTCCATTAGGTGTATATACAACAACAAAAAAAGTTACATTTTATTTTGTGGGTTCCACAGAAATTTAATTGTACATGTAGGATCTTTTCTCTCCATTTTCTATTGGAATACTTTTCTTCACTTTAAATGTTTTTAAATCTGTTTTCATGTCAAATCTCCAAAATATGGAAAAGATTGATTCTGCTAAATATTTATACATGCCAACCATTTGCAGAAAAGAAAAGAAAAGAAAAGAAATCAAAGCCTCCTCCAGATATACACATTTCATTATATGGGAGCAGCTGCTATTATACCTATTTAAGAAAAGATCACACCCAACTTCAAAGCAACAAAGAACTGTTTGGGAATTAATGTTCTTACCTCTGACACACCTGATCTTCCTGCTGGTGCTGGGGCATTCTTATCAACAGGTTGGAAGTTGATCTGTCTGTGAGAACCAGGATTCCTGGGTGAGCTATACACTCTCTTACTATGATGCTGATTAAAAAGGGATACAAAAAAGTACAGTATATTATTCTCAATTTTTGTAAAGCCAATTTAATACAAATCTAGATCTCCTTTATATTATGCATTAACAAATTTATTTTGACGATGTTGAAATGGAAGAAAGGTTCAAATAAGTATCAAATCAAAAGAATGTCTAATAAGTTTAGACAGCCCGACATATGTTTCATATAGATCTAGGCCTACATTGGTCCTTGAACAAAAACACAGAAAGTCAAGCAAAATATTAATTGAATAACATTAAATTCCCAGCAATCAAGATCTATAGTTATTCTTGCCTCTTGCTATTTGTAGTCTAATAAAACATAAGTAGTACTACATGTAATTAGTAGTCTAAGTCAGTCAAGATGACCTCTCATATATTTATATTTAGTCTCAGAATATTTTAGAGAATATCTAAAAAGTTTAACTTTATCTGTTTCATTGATTTCATAAATGTATTCCTTGGTCTAGATAAAGACAAAGAAGTATCCAAGACAGGAGCATCATTATTTAATTTTGTTTTAATGAGAATCGAGTGTACTTAAGACAGTTAAGTATAGAGGCCCCCCCCCCCCCCCCCCCCGGAGTCGGGCTAACTCGGACCAGGGGACAACTCAACCCAGGTACAAAAATGGTGAGTTTTTGCATGTGTAGGTTTAGGATTAGGATTAGGGTTAGGGTTAGGGTTAGAGTTAGGGTAAAATTACAAAAAAATGACTGTTTTGCAGCTGGGCCGAGTTAGCCCGGATTCCCCCCCCCCCCCTCCTAACAAAAAAAATTCTAGCTCAATGTAAATACAAGGAAGATTAGGGTCTAGTAGTACTACTAGATGTCTACTACTACTAGCTGAACATGATGAACGAAATTAAAGCTAGGCTTAGCCTAATCAATCTTGAGCTCTGATAATTTATGGGCATCGTAATTCGTATGTCAAGATATGGCTATATATATATAGGCTAATTCATTCTGGATTGTATATTCTGCAGTAGACTAGATCAATTGTTTGAACCAGCAAAATAAAATCAACCTCACAAAAACTTGCTCCACAACCCTGATTTACACATGACATGTGTCTATAAACACATGGTCACCGTGGTGTCTTTCTATGCTCATTTATACTCAGACCCCTACCAAAATCGTTAGACATAGGGTCTAGATCTAGACTTTTATTTATTTGTAATCTTGAACATTCAGTGTAAATTTTGTTCGATTCTGTGAGAATTTATTTTCTATCATTACCAGAACTCAAGTTTTTCTTTAAACTAACCTTCGATGAAGGTGTTCCTGGTGAGCAGATCGCTGGTCTCTTAAGATTTTCATCACCTCTCGCTCTGTGCGTCTGTTGAAAAGTTTGGCGAAGGTCCTTGCGTACGCCATCAAACTTGACGGCACTCTTCATTTGTCGAAGACATTTGTCGCAGACATATTGAGCAGGATTTGTGCAATCAGTGTCTATCAAATCAACAAATATTCTTTCAAAATGCTCCTTCGCACTATTCTTGATTGCCTTTGAATCTATCCGGGAATAGTGTTTGCAATTAATAAGATCGTTATCGCAAATAGTACACCGCCGCCGAGATGCCATTATTGTAGATAACAAAAGACACAAACTTCCAGCCAGTAGAAATGCAGTGTTTTCCATCGGGGCGGTGCGGGCGAGGTTTCAAGCAGGACGTACTATTTGCTGATGATTACGACACACGTGTGCACACACAAAGCGCACACACAATACGCACACACAAAATGACGTCACGTCGATGGAGGGTTTATGTTCCACTGCTTGAGCGCTTTGATTTATTTATTATTCGACGTGTTCTAGACCCTATATTACAATGGATAAAACAGGGAAGGGTAGATCTATTCCGATTCAGTTAAAAGAAACTGCTTTCCAACGGAGCCCTCCACATGATACAAACAAATACAGTAAACATGAATGAAAACATCAATACAATTCAATATATAAAAAACATTTATACATTAATTTTGGCTAAACTATACATGGAGTGCACGATGGGATGCACGGCGAGCCCCCCCCCCCCACCCCATTAATCAGATTGTCTGAAAAGGATCGTTCTTTCATATTTTGTTAATTTGTACCCCCTCACAGTCATGTTGTTGAAGTTTTGTGGTATTAAAAAATTACATGCCTTAGCAAAACTATAGTATATAAAAACAAGCAATATAATTTGTTAACACTTCACCTTTCTACAATATTTACTTGTACACTTTGAAGGATATTATGCAAGGGAGCGAGAAGATTTATGCATTTCATTCCTTGGCCCTCCATAACCTTAAGTTTGTTGCAGTCTTTAGTCAGTATTAAATTTTGCTATACACTTTTTCACATTTTCCAGGGGGGACGATCCCCTCTAAAATAAATCGAGGGGGAGTGAAGGGACGTGCCCCCCCCCCCCCGGGATCGCCGTCCATGATGGTATTTATTTACGGTTTTGGGTGGTATGGCTCGCATAATAGACAATGGTCATCATAATACATTTAAGTCACCAAGATGTAATAATGTTATTTGTGAAAGAAAATACATCATCAATATTTTGTTCAAGTATATTAAAGAAAAATTGAAGAGTTGCATCACTGCTTGGTTTTCTTTATCCACAAAATAGGAACTGCTTTGGTGCCTATTCAATATCGTCACATTCCAATCTTCTAAGATGTATTTTCCTTTTGTGACAACCCGCTCCTATAATGTTTACCCACAAATTTATATCCAGGCACATTCCGTGATACATAACCATGCCATCACCTTTCGGACAAACTGAACAAAAATTAATGTACTATAGGATTTCCCGGCCAAATTCGCAATTATTTGTCATTCAAATTAGTTTGTCTTGCGTTCAAATTCGACGGTTTTAGTGCAGACAGGTATATCTCGGGTTTATATTCCCTTTTCTAGTTTTCAAATCTATGGAATTTTTGTTAGAATCTACGTACGTTTCATTCAAAATAATTAATGAACAATGTGCTTCTTTCGCTATTTGGTCATTCGATTTGGCGCAACACGATTTTCTGACGACGCGACGGTGTACCTCTAGCATTCTAATTCATTTTGTAGCATTCAAATTAGCACTTTTTACACTTAAATTGATGGTCAATATACATTTCTCGTGTATTACACAATTTGTATAGCTCATTCTTTTTCGTTCAAGATTGTTTTTTCATGTGTATTTCATCATATTTCATTTTCTTGCATTTAGACACTTATACTTATTAGATTTATCTGATATTCATCAGCATTTAACTTTGATTGTTAAAAAGAAAAAAACAAACAATTTGCATCTACGGACCTGATGGTCTCAGTATATTTGTAAATGTTCATGTACGGGAAGTTGTTTGTCTGATGTTTCATCATAATTTCATTATCCCTTGATTTCGCCCCTTCTTTACTTTATGTCTGACTACACCCATCTGCATTGTCCTGAAAATAAATAAATGAAATAACAGCTTAGACCCCAATGGCAAATCATGCATTTTAACTGCATAATTTAAAAACTTTTATTCTTCCCCCTAACATTCCTAACTTTCAATAATATTACGAATATACGAATGACAGGCCTGGTGTTAATTTGAATGATAAAAATTACGCTTCGACAAGTGAAAATTAATTTGAATGCTAGTTGAGCAGTTTCTAAATTGAATTTAGTTATGAAACCCTTCGACCAAAATCCTAAATTAAATACAAAAACTGGAAAATTGAATGATTGGCATGGCAAAGCCGATCTGCGCTAACTTAAATGCAAAGTAAATGAATTCAAATGACAAACACGCGAATTTGGCCGGGAAATCCTATATCTTGTCAAAAAATACTGAAAATCGATCACCTTATTTCTTAAGCTTCTGATATTAACATGGGCAATTTTCATATCGCTTTTCCATTTGGAAATTCACCAGGTTTCTCCTGTACCTATATTATTTATATTGATCATAATTTATCACAATATTTATTGTTTCCTGCAGATGTAGAAGGCTCATCATTTTCATAGCATTATCCCAAAATGGTATACCTGCACAAAAAATTACGGCATTTCCAATCTACAAAATCCTCGAGTGGATCGTAATTTTTAGGACTACATAATGGAATTCTGTCACACTTGATGTTAAAGGAAACCATTCCCCACACTTTGAACATGCCGAAGAGCTTTTTGATTTCGTTTCACTACAGGCTTGATTAATTACAACAAACCCATGGATACATGATCCCCATATCATGAAAATCAACTTAATGAAATAAAGAAAAATATAATCTTATTATATTATTATTATAGGTTCATTCCGCTTTTTAATTGGAACAAGTGAATTATGCTCTACGAAACGTCAAAATAAGTGTCCAAGATAAATGTTAAGATACAATTTACATTTTCTCCTTTCCGTCCGTCTCTTTCGTCCGCAGATCTCTGTTCATTCTTATTCTTACCACTTCCCACTTTGCCTCATAATAGAAAGAAATTCTACAACGTTCACAGAATAGGTTTTCTGTTATAATTTTAATGAATAATGCTCTACAAACGTCAAAATAGATATGCACTCTCTTCATTAAATTTTTGTATTTCTAAGCGCGAAGGATTTATTATTTTAAGTCCAAGAGATTTTTGAACCGGGTACAAACCTTGCAGATTTAACACTTTCATAATTATCGTAAGACTTGCTCACTTATACAGGGAAATAAAATCATAAGCCAAAAGAATTGAAAATAGGCCTATTTATTTTCTCCTTAAACCTTGAATGTCACATATCTTCGTTCTTATTTCTCCCTCCTTTCAAAGTATTCCGAACCCCCTGTTCAGATCATCATGTTCCCAAACAAAATTTCCTCTTTTCCCGTCCTTCGGGAAAATAAAGACGTAAGAATGATAATAACCTTGGTGGTCAAAATCGCTCAATACGCCCCAAAGAATATGTGAAAGTTTGCCCTGTATATTACAAAAAACAAGATGGCTGTGGCTGTAGCTCATCATAACTTTATGTTCCAACTATTACGAGCCATGAACGAACAGCGAGAGATTGGGATCCCAACACCAGTAAGTGGCTCTTGAAAGCCATCTACATGGACTTCCACCCAGTGTTTTCAGTGTTTTCCAGCGGGACAGTGCGGGTAGGGTTTCAGGCAGGCGGCATACCTAATTGCTGGCGATTGGGGCACACACACAAAGTACACACAGCTCGACGATGTTACTGATGCATATTCATTAGGGCAAAAGCGAAGGCATACGTCAGCATACATTAGCGTGAACCTTTGACCCCCGCCACTGGCAGATTCGTCTGGACGTTCGTGTGGACGGAAATTTGGGGATTGCGCGATCAGTGGAGAGACCGCGATGTGTGTGGGGGATAAAAAGAACGAACGGACTGAATCTGGACTAACAGAAAGGATGTGTGTGGGAGAACTGTGGCCATGGGGACAGCCCATGACAGTACTGGTAAGCACTTTACACGTGTACCTGCAAAGCACACGTACTGTAGGTCTGCAAAGCACACATTCACAGCATCATACATAGGCTACTATCAAACAGTGACTTTAAAGCTTAGCTTTGTAATACAAACTCTCTGACAGCAAGAGAAAGATGGGGGGGGGGGGGGAGACAGAGACAAAGAGGAAGAGAACGAGAGAATGAGAAAGACAAATATTAAGAGAAAGAGACGCTAGAGAGATAGAAAGAAAAAGAGAAGGAAATAGAGAGATAGAGTCATAGACTGGTGGGTGATTACAGAGATGGCGGGACCAAACTTTCCCTTTGCATTCAGCCTCGACGACGTTTCATCGGCTCGTTACGACGCAGTTGATGAACGTCGAGATTGGCGGGTGATGAAGAAGAGTTCTTTGCACCTGCCTGCCTGTTCAAATAGTTGGCTTGGAATTGCTTTACCAAAAAATACTCCGCTCAAGTTGACTGGACCCTAATTGCCCGTTCAGACTACATGAAATTCATCCAAAACTTGTACATGTAGAAATGTGATATGAAGAATCGTAGTAAAGGGTGGGCAAAGGGGATAACATAAGATAAAGAAACATCGTGCAAAGATACAAGTTTTGTAGAAGTCAGTTGACATGTCATCGGGCCTATCATCAGTGCATGCTTGAAATAAGCCCAGTTGAATTCTACAATTTTTTTTTTTTCTACAATGCGACATTCAAATTAGAAACAAAACCCAAGTTTTTGTTTCAAATGACACTCAAACATGCATTTTGCTACACTATGTTTCACTAGACATCGTTCAGACTATGGTTTTTCATTTATCTATAGGATACATTTTTGTAGTCTGAAAGGAGAAAAAAGACAACTTTTTGCTTCACTGATTCCAGTAAATAAAGCAGTCATGCAGAGGAAGTTGAAGATGTGATTTTGAAGGATCATCACATTGTGCGGCAATTTCAGTTTTCCTCCTCACCTTCTTCGTTCTGCAACGTACACTTGTCGTTCGTACTTGTCGTTCGTGTCAAAATATTTACAAACATCATTTGAAAAAATAAATAAGCACATAAAGGTACGTGCAGTTTAGAGCTTGTTAGTGCTTTATGATATGCTCATCACGTCTTCCAGTACAATTATGTAAATGGTACTTTGCCAAGAATTCTGATTGCCTTACGGTAACACAACTTTTTCCTACCAATCAGATGATAAAAGTAAAATCTGTCAAAAAATTGGAATTTGATACTTGGCGTCATTAAAAGCACTTGTGCAGTGAAAAAAGACATTCAAGAAAAATGAGGGATTATATCCCTGGAAAGCTCTAAAAGATCTCTGTACAAAACTGTAAAATACATACATGTAAATAGAACTACAATGGAATCCCACTGATACTATAGACCAGGCCTTCTCAACTGGCGGCGCGCGCCACTCGTGGCGCTTGCGGTCAGTCAGAGTGGCGCGCGGCTGTTCCAAAAAATTAAAAATTAAAGAAAGAACAACATCAAAAAATTATATTTTTAAAATAAAAAAACTCAGAAAAATCAAAAAGTCGCAGTCGAAGTTGAGCCCTAAATGTAAGCAAGCCATTTTGTTTGTTTGATTACACTTCATTTTGACATTTTCCGTGTTTATTGCACCAAAATAACTACATATAAATTAACTTCAAGTGTAGATTTCAGCCAGGAATTGTACTAATTATTTCAAATCAATATGAAATTATGATTGATGTCTTATGGAAGAAAAACGTGTTAAAAATGGCACATCTGGGCCTAAAAAAAGCCCTAAAATCCACTAGCTTCCGGGGGCTTCGCCCCCTGGACCCCACATGGTATCGGCTCGGTCGCTACGCTCCCTCGTAACACAGTCACCAAACATACAGGTTGGCACTTCAACCTCAATTCATTTTTGTTTTGGCGCTTCTAATAAACTAGTTGAGAAGGCCTGCTATAGACTATAGCATATTGAGCTCCATTGAACAAGCATGTATGCCTATTGTCTACTTGATATGTTGACTATAGATTCCTCTTCATACATTTATACTTTAAAATTTACATTTTAAATGATTTCTGACGTAGAAGTTTATTGTATAAAGTTTAGAATAGAAGCAAATTGTGGAACCATTAATAAGGAGCATCAACCTTGCATACAAACAAACAAATGTTTATTTGACACTCCTGTATGGTGTACTCTTTTCCTGTATCGACTGCACTTCCAGGGGGCTCTTTGATTAAGAGCATTGTTTAGAGGAGACCAGATGAAGAAACAAAAATTCTGGCTCAAACAAGGCAAACTTGCATCATGTTTCATGTGCACTCTGAACATTCCATATTTTTTCTCAGCCTTGAAAAATGTTGATGACAATTTAATACATAGCTCACCCATCCCATACCCACATCTGCAGGCTAACCCCAACATGACCCAGCGGGAGGGGAGGAGCGGCTAAACAAAGGTGTGAGAAATAGAACTGCTTGTTGACAGGGACAATACAAACCAAGAAAGCAAACCAAAGGAAGAAGGTGTACGATGTGTTGGTTACGAATAGGAGTGTTTTCAATCAAAGCAACTTCGTATGATCCAAGGGGTTGTAGTATTTTGAAGGTAGCATACCAATACTGACCAGTTCAGTTTACGTTGCAATCATAACAAAATAGTTATACTCAATTTATTGATTTTTAAAACATAATGGCCAATGGACATGACGTGCCATAGAGTTCATTCTAAAGAGCTATATTTGTGAATAGTGAGCAATGTGTATTACTTTTCACAAATTCAATGAATTTGAATGACACATGCTATCATATTTACTGAAAATCTAATTTCAAAAAGACATATCCAGAAGCAATGTATCATTTTTTTTTAAATAGTTTTGTATTTTGTCTTTTTCAGCCCCAGAAGGGCATTGATTCATAAGTATGATCTATCACAGAGTTTATGCCCTTCTGCAGAATTCTACACTACAGTAACCTTTTTCATAGGGGGTCCTGATAGACAATTTTTAGTTTCCATTTCCTTCAGTTTTGGGGGCCTAGATTTAACAGGCCCCTATGTGCACTGGATCTCTGTTGGTGTCCTATCACTACCTTCTGGCTCTGAACATGTGACCTGTCTTGCATGTATCGATATTGATTTAGCACTGTATAATAAATCACGGCCATGTTTGCCTCTACATGTTACAAAACTGCATGAATACTTCTTTGGAAGGTCATTGAGTCATCAAAAGGTCACTCCTTGTACTATCCAAACATCGAAAGAAGCTTCCTTGGTTACAGCCTGGTAGGCTACATCATAACAGACTACACCTACATGTACCTGGCTGTACTACCTGGCTATGGTCCCAGGCTTGGTACAGACGAGAGCCTATACAGGTGGGTATGCTTATACACAGCCAGGTGTAACCCTGTATTTCCTACTATGAGAACTCCATTTCCTGATCGAATTCCTAGGGATAACATGATCCTTGGTGGCAACTATTTCTTCCTTCCGTTCTGTCTTGAATTTAAAAATCATGCATTTTTAGTTATAACAACCAGGCCTCTGCAGACCACCTTTTGCACAGGGAGCCTGATTACAATTCTTAGGGTTGTGTATGCGTGTCCAGCAGAACTCCACATTTCCCCTTTTCTGTTGGGGGGGGGGGGGGGGGAGGGTGGGAGTCCAAAGATAGAATGTGGGGGCGCATATCGTCGCTGTTTTCACGAAGTGACGGTAGTGAAAAAACATTGCATTCACTTTGCGTGACGATTTTCCTCACTACCGTCACTTCGTGAAAACAAGGACGATATATGTAATGGGCCCATTAGAAATGAGACCTATTTTGCTTAATTATTCTTTTCATCAAAGTTTAAACTGATGTTACTTTACAAAATACATGGTATTGTAAATTACAAAATGTTGTAAAATGTGATGTGGTGCTAAAGCTAAAGCTAAAGCTCTTCTGGCGAGATTCAATCACCAGAACTTTTCCCCGGGCGGCTGGGTCCTTCTTGGAGACAAAATACCCTCACATTGAAGGTTACTTATAAAATTATTCCTTTTAATCTCGCCATGAAACTCTACAACACCTTGAGATTGACAATATGTTAAGGGTTGGTGGGTGGAACTAGAGGTGAAATGGTAAAACAAATAATCATTCATCTTGTTGAATAAACAGACTACAAACATAGCAACATATTGATTGATCATGTGAGGAAATAAAACCAGGAAACGACTTGATCCTGGTAGAAGACAGTTCATAAAAACAACTTTCTTCCCTTTCATCCCTTATCATCTGATGAGAATGAGAGCAAGAAGGGCATTGACGCTTATACATGTACATGTAGCTAACATCTTTCTGGCTCTCACAAGATATTGGCTCTTCCTGTCTCCTTTGTTCTTTCAATTTCCACTTCCCACCACCTCTATTTGACTTTACAATAAGCATGTTTCCTTGAAACGATGATCGTCCTGAACAAGTCTTTAAACCTACAAGTCTTTACATTTCACACCATAATTTCATTCTATTCTAGAGCCTAACTAGATCATTTTGAAAATGTTGACTAATTCTTTAATCCTCACTTGCACTAAAAGTTGAAGAACTTCCTTTAAAAGATTTTGAAATAAACAGAACTCTTGACAAAGCAGAACTCATCCATCCATTCTTGAGCCAAAAGAGACTATTTAAAATAAAATACATCTATATTTCCTTCTTAATTTATCTCTCCATCATACTCTCAGCTGAAGGACTTATTTTCCCTCTCCATATACCCATACACACAGCTGGAGTACTTCCTTTCCTAATCTTTTTAACTATAAACAGAGATCTTGAAATGCGGAACTCATAATAATGATGATAATAATAATTTCCTTTTAAAAATCATTTTTAAAAAGGTTAACTATTTATTTAACCCACACTTGCACTAAAAGCTGAAGGACTTCCGTTCATGCATTTTGAAACAAACAGAACTCTTCACAAAGCAGAACTCATCCATCCATTCTCGAGCCAAAAGACTATTTTAAATAAAATCCATCTATATTTCCTTCTAAATTTCCCTTTCCCATACCCATACTCAAGGCTGAAGTATTTCCTTTCCTAATCTTTTCAACTATAAACAGAGATCTTGAAATGCGGAACTCATAATAATGATGATAATAATAATATTTATTTATCAGCTTCAATGTATGGTCTTCCTGAGGACCCTGCAATTATTATTACCCTAACAATTGTCAGGTACCCATTTACACTTGGGTGGAGAATGGCAAACGTGGATCAACGTCACACCAAAGACGTTAGTGCCGGGCTGGGATTCAAACCCACAACCTAATGACTGGGAGTCAAGTGAATGAACCACTATACCACAACACATCCACTTATCTATCCACTCTTGAGCTGTAAGAGACCATTGAAAATAAATACATGTACAACTACATTTCATTCCCAATTTTCCCGTCCCATGAAACAAGCTGAAGAACTTCCTGATAGACACATCAATCTAGGGCTACGTCTACAATAGTACATGATATGAGAAAACCAGAAAGCAATAATTCACCACAGACACAGTACATGAAGACTGATAGGCCTATAACATGTAATATGCAGTAGTACGGTATCCAGAGTTCCAGACCAAACTCTCAGTAGCCTGTCTCGAAATATCCGACAGAGTTCAGAAGTTCAAGGTTACTTTTTGAGTCACTCACAAGTGGAAGTATAGATCTATACTGGAATGCATTTATCACAGCTTGGACATATCATCATCATCATCATCTAAGGCAAAAAAGGTCTTCTACCAATAACTTCCTTTTTAGAAGAAAACTGACAATTCTCCACATCATCAAACGTATTTCAGGAAGAAATATCTGAATCAACATTCTGAGATGTTTCGACAGTCAACATGCTGTGTCAAATAGCAATTACAGAGTTGTGGTCAACACTAAAGTTACAGCGCTGAAGGAAAACTGAGCCATATCAAGATATTCATACCAGCTCGACAAACAATTAAAGAATTATAACCCACATTAATAAAGACTCTTTAGAATAGCAGAACCTGAAATCACATCTAATGCAAGATTCAACATCATTTAAAAGTTTGACTTGATACCTATCGTGAACAGAAAACACCTGGGAGTCGTTCTTTTATTTCTATTTCTTGTAAAATACCACGCTTCTTTGATTTGTGAAGACCTTGTTTATCTGTGGAGTGGACAAAGAAATCTTTTTGAAATCTTTGTGCCAGGTGGCTGGCCAGATCTCGAGATACTGGAAGTGGATATAGAAAGGATAAACCGATATTCATTGATTCACTGCTTCTCATGTTTAGAAATATGCAACACCAAGCAGTTTTACACAGAAAGCAGTTGAGGGGCAAAAAAATAGATAGAGGGAGGATAACTTTGAGGTACATGTACATGGGAGCAGTGACTTTTACTTCCTACTCTGAATAATGTTACAAGTGGAAGAGAAACAATGATGAGAGCAAAAGAGACAGCGAGAGAGAGAGAGAGAGGGGGGAAAGGGAGAGAGAGGGGGGAAAGGGAGAGAGAGGGGGGAAAGGGAGAGAGAGGGGGGAAAGGGAGAGAGGGAGAGGGAGGGAGAGAGGGAGGGAGAGGGAGAGAGGGAGGGAGAGGGAGAGAGAGAGAGAGAGAAAGAGAGAGGGGGGGGGGGGACAGGGGGTGAAAGGAAGCAGAGCACTTGCATAACAAATGAAAGTAGAGGAGAAAACAAAAATAAGTTAATAAACTAATGCGCATGGTTTGGCCGAGTTGAGAGAAACTTTGCCAAGCTACAGTTTACCCTACTTATTTTTATTTCAAGATGTAGGCCTACATGATTTGCAAATTGAATTGGTGCTACAACAACAAAATGCCACACGATCTAAAACAAACAAGCAATTTTTCAATGTAAACACGATAGCAAAGAATTTCAAGGAAAAAAATTGACATGTATGATGTATTTTTGTGACTTTTACAGCTCTTGTACATTCATGTAGATCTCTATCTTTGGTACTGCATATTCCTCTGAATAAAGTTACAAGTAGATAACAAGATCACAAAGAAGTTGAAAGAATATTAACCTGAGGCAATATCAAATAACTTGTATAGGGGCATTTACACTGTCATCCAAACACGCCAAAAAATGCCAAACCGGAGCCTGACCGCGATGTTACCGGCAGAAACGCCAAGCCCGAAACATTCCAAATCGAAGTGTGATCTTTTGGCATGTTTTGGCGTGTTTGGCAGGTATAAACGCTCGCAGTTGTAACATCGCGATGTTAGGTCACGTGACTTTAGGAGCGGAGCTACATGTAGATGTCGTCCTTGAAGAAAATGATAGAACAATAAATACAAAGAATAACATAAGAGAAGGTGATAGAAGGAAGAAACAAAGAATAACATAAGGAAAAACATAAGGAAAGACAGAAAGAGAAAGTGATAGAGAAGAAACAAAGAATAACATAAGGAAAGACAGAAAGAGAAGGTGATAACAGGAAGAAACAAAGAATAACATAAGGAATAACATAAGGAAAGACAGAGAGAGAAAGTGATAATAAAGATAGAAGGAAGAAACAAAGAATAACATAAGGAAAGACAGAAAGAGAAAGTGATAAAAGGAAGAAACAAAGAATAATATAAGGAAAGACAGAAAGAGAAAGCGATAGAATGATAAAAACAAAGAATAACATAAGAGTAGGTGATAGAAAGAAAACACAAAGAATAATAAAAACAAAGAATAGCATAAAAGAAGGTAAAAGATGGAAGAAACAAAGAATAACATATGGAAAAACAGAAAAAAATGATAAAGAATAGATAATGGAAAGATAGTAGAAGAGAAGATAAAAGATGGAAAAACAAGGAATAACATAAGGAATGGTAGAAAAAGATGATATAACGAAAGAAACAACAAGTTCACTGGACTGCAGCAGCCACAGTATAAAACAGCTGATCGAAGGAGGTTCTTGCATCGGAGTGCCGCGCATGCGCATTACCAACTGAAACACACCAAAACAACACTGAGCTTTTCGGTCGGTGATGTTTCAGCACAAGTGTAAACGGGTGCGTGAAACATCGCGGTTTTAGGAAATGAGGTATTTGACAGTATGAATGCGCCTTATGTCACCTTTCAAAATATGCAAACATGTACTTAATACAAACTTATTTCTATAAAAAAGTTTTTTTTTCTTGAAAGTCAATGATGTCATGTTCATAAAGGATACACGCATCAGGATTTGTGATTTTTAATTGAACATACTCTCGCTGAGCTCCAAAAGGTTGTTACATTCTAAGTAGCATGATATTAATGGCCTTATAGCTCTTACCGGTATATCATAGTGAGTACACTTAAGTACGGCACTCAAGTCTAATTAATGGAATATCATTCAATCAGGCAAGTATAGCCTCAAGGGAGGATCGATACTTGCATGCAAGATGAAGTACTCTCTATTTAATCACTCTTTAAATATGCAAGCAAAACGATTCTGATTATTAATAAGTAAAGAAAACAACCCCAAGGCTGGGTGTAACCTAGGCCGAATTTCCAGAATTTTATTTCCATACCTACGCCTTTGACAGATCCATGCATACAAATTTGTGAGAGCTCCTTTTGAATGCATTATTAAGTCTTGAATGTATCTCCATATATTTTTTCAAGACATGGTTGGAAACAGTTTTCTAGAAGCCTTGTATAACTTTGTTTCAGGCCTGGGACTCTCTTCTTCTCTCTACTTCAAAATCTATATCTTTTCTACCATTCTCCCACCCCCCTTCTGTTTTTCTATGGTCTTATCTACAATCATGAACATAAATGTTCTATTGCTATCGCTCACTCTCCAGGCTGTATATTTTCTTCATTTTCCAATTAACCAATATGCCATTTGGATCTTTCAAGTTCGTAAAATATAGATACATATATATATTTTGTCACTATATTTTGTCACTAAAAAGAAGAGGAAGACTTCATCTGAAGCAAGTGTTTATAATTATATTTTTTTTGAGAGTTCTTTTCTAGACTTCCACGGCTTAACCGCTTGAGTTCCAGATTCCAGACCAACATCATATGGATCTTTCCACAGCCAAATCATTCACAGCTCCTGCTTTTTTTCCCTCCTGAAACACTGACATTCATCTGCACCTTAATAAATTGCATACAGAGCTTGTTTTTCAGTCTAGAATCAACTATTACCTTCGCTCAAAGCCACATTCTATGGTACCAATTTTCAATTTACATCACTTCCTCGTGCCAAAAAAAGAGTGCAAATTTGTTCTTGTCAAATGCCACAAGCTGATGTAAACAGGTTAAGATTTTTGACATCATATTCAATTTCAGCTCGACATTGGGAGAAAAACATGCATTTCCTTTCCAGTAGAGGAATCAACCCCCTTTCACACTGGTCAAAGTCATGGTATAACTATACAAAAACTGTATATCTAGATTAAAGTACATGTAATTAGTTTGTAATGGTCGTAGTCATGTTGTCACATAGCAAAACAGATCTCTGAGCATGGTTTGAATGATAACTCCACCTGTAGTGTGAGCCTTGCATCATCATGACTGTCATATTACAAATAGTTGTATAGCAAAACAGATGTTTGAGCATTGCTTCACATGAAAACTTGGTAAAGAATGAGCGCTGACCTGTAGTGTGAATGATATATAGTACGAGAACCGTTTACCTGGTAGGGCGTCTTGTGAGCGCACACTGATGATTGGTCTGCACTAGTCTGCTCTGATCCAAGCTTGCACTAAACCGTCCTTGTTTTCACGAAGTGACGGTAGTGAGGAAAATCGTCACGCAAAGTGAATGAAATTTTTTTTCACTACCGTCACTTCGTGAAAACAGCGACGAAACATACAGCAACTGACCTCTTACTTTTAAACTAGCTCTTTTCATACAACTTTTTTCACATGTGTACGCCCCCTTTCACTGTACGACGATTGTTTAAATAATGTTTCTTCATAGTTTTGAATATATGTTAATATGTTTGCTCTAGTATGAACAGGTTAGGAGCCATATTTTTTGGTGAGATTACATGCAGCTAGTGACTCACTATTGACAAGGGGATACTTAAGTGGTCAGGAACTTGAGCAAAAATAACTTATAATCATTCCATTGAAAAGAACTTGGCATCTTGATTGCGCTATCCTTCAACTCTTCAGGGATAGTGTTAATACTCAAAACCACTTTACCTGATGCAAAGCCGATGAAAGGTCTATATCACTTCCAATCCCTTCTTTAGTGTGATATAATCTACAAGAGCATGTATGTCAGGGTATATTTTAACAATTTTCATAAATGGTTTGGTGCTTCTCCCCTCCATGATCCATATCTGTCTTTCAGTTTCCTTTTTCAATTTCTTGAACAAATTGTGTATCACAATATATCCTGATATACTCTGGTAGAATATAGATCAAAATAAAATGAAGAACCAAAAAATGCATCATATATACACTATGTAAAAGGTACCAGTAAATACAAAGTACCAGTACATACATACAATTTGACTCTTGTTGAAGAATTTATGTGCAACCAAGTATAAAATTAATCCCACAAACTAGGGTAATACTGTTGTTGCCAAAGGCCCGTCACAAGGGAATGGTCAAATTGCGCACCCTTTCCCCCCTTTTTTGGCTTATCAAAAAAATCTTGGATATGCCTGACTCACATTTGTAGAGAGGTTTCTCCCATGTGTACATCTCATATTGTGGTGAACGAAAATGCACTTCCTTTAAAAAAATACTTTGTGTGGACCCGTGCAAAGAATTATGAGGTACCAAAATGCTCCTTTAAATACCAGAATAGAATTGCACGCATAATTGTACGTGTAGGCATAGCACACATACTGTAATGTACAAAAACCCTCAAAATTTCAAATATTTGGTGGAGTTACATGTACATGTACAAAGTTGAAATGGTTTAGAGGGCTATTGCAATAAAAGGCCATACACATGGTGCCCTGTACATACAGGAAAATAACAAATTTTAATAAATGAAAAGAATTGGTTTATCAGATCATGACAGATATTTTACTTATCCCAGATAAACAAATTTTACACATGTGTTGCCAATATTCTTGAACTTATACAGGTTTAGCAGGATATTTAAACAAATTGCTTCCTACATGCAAAACAAGATAGAAAAGTAATATTTGTAAAAAAAACAATTTTGTTCTTTCCCTCACTCTATATGTACATGTATACCACCAAACAAATCTCTCTCTCTTTCTCTTTGCACTACCATGGTTCCATAGTGAATCATAGATGAACACAAAATCTTCTGCGGACAGGCAGATAGTTGTTTAAAAATAGCATCTCCTTCATGACATTGACATTAAGGTATATTTACAGGAGTGCATATAATTACGAGCCCGAGGTAGCAGAAAGAGAAGGGGTCCCATATCTCATTTCCTTTGTGGCAAAAGCACATTCCTCTGTCTGCATGGTGTGATCTAAGAAAAATTTCTTTAAAGCAATATCTTGAGCTCATTTCTTTTTTCATCGGATTCACGTCATAATTCTCACTGATAAAAATCACCAATTTTCCACATGACTGACATGGATCACACAGGCACCATCTGACTGAGGCAAGATGGAAAAGATAATTAGGTTTCAGATGCTATTTTCTTTCTTTAGTTGAAAATGCAGCTACTACATGTACATGTAGTCCGCTGCCTGGCCTGTTTCTGTGTCGCAAGCCTAATAAGCTGAGAAAATCACACAACCTTAACGCTAAAAAAGATAGAGTCCTTTCATTCATACCCTGGTAACGGCTTCCCCTGGCAACAAGAGTGTTTTCAGGGGATGCACGATTAGTGGAGACTTCAGGCTCTCAATGGGATGTAAATTTGTAAAAGGGAGGACAAAAATGATGATTGAAGAAGGAAAAAGTGTAAAAATGGACAAAATCTAGACAGCTATACAGCTACATGTACATCTGTACCATTGTTGTACCATTATATTTAAAGTAAGGGGGGGGGGAGAAATGGTAATAAGATTCTGTAATACAGAGAAATTCTTTTTGAAATATTGAAATAAGTTGTAAGTTGATGTAATGTGCTCTACATTTAATATGCTGCATCATAAAGCTTTGATTACATTTGATTGTGTATAGCATTATAACAAACAAACATTACCGGTTAAACTAACCCTCCCCTCCTCTCACTTTCACCCTACTGATTACAAACAATTGTAATTGATATTGGTTGGGAATAATAGCACTTTAAGCTGTCTTTGTTTTTCGTGACATTGCAAGAGCTTCTATTTGTTTCATTTGGATTGGTATTGTTTGGCTGGGTGTATTTATTGCTTTTATGATAGAATAATAATGATGAATGTTTCTATAAGAGAGAATTGATCCAGCAATTTGATTTAATTGATTGAATGACATTCAACAGAGATCCGTATTCTCCAAGCTAATCAATTTTATTGACTTGGGTCATGCAGTTTCTTGCATACATCATGGAAAGGTTTATATCAAAGGAGAATCAGATTGATTTTCCCTTCATTAAAATTGTATTATTTTTCTCATTTTCAGAAATATATCATAAAAAATAGGGTACCGATAAATGTATGTATGAAGTCTTTGGCTCAATGATGCTGCTCAAAAACTGTGCTTACTGTTTGTGTATTTTTTTCCTTCTATATTATTTTTGTTGTTGATGCAGAGTCCAAGCTGGTTGAATGTGTTTATTCTCTTGATATGACCTAAACAGTATCAAGCCTATGGTGCATTAATAAAGGCATTGAAAATAGTCTGATGAGAACACGAAGAGTGTTATCTTTATGATAATGCTAACGCCCTCATGGCTCTCAGCAAACAAAATGTCCAATCTGTAGGATCACTTCTACATCTGTCCAATTTGTGTTTACTTGCATGTTAGCAAGGTTAGGGTAAGGTTACTATATGATGAACCTCAAGTTTACTGTGGAATTAATTTTTTACTTCCATTTTACAGCTCACAAAAAAGAAGAAGAAAAAAGAAGGCATGAGCAAGTTCATTGACTGATGATGGATAATATGACATTCATGCCCCAAGTCCAAGGTCAGGAAAACCCCCATTTACCTTTGACTTTTGACCCAGACAAAGTAACAGAGGCAGGCAGAGTGACAGAGAGTGAATGAAAGAGGGTGAAGTGGTGTTTGCACTACACTCTATAGGTATCGCATCATTTGGAAAATGGTCTCCTAAGGGAAAAAGAGTGTGGATACCTCCTTCAGTGTTCACACTTTCAAGTCCCATACAATTCAGATCTGACACTTTAACAGTATACCTTTATCTATCAATTTCTCGTCTTCTCCCCCCAAAAGTGATTTAGAATTTTTGATGTATTTCTCACTGATTTCTACCCAAAGTAGTTTTACAAATAAATATATACAACCTGTACCAGCTAAGGAAGAAATTATTACATTTACTGGCACTAATCAAGAAAAAAAATCCAAGACATTGACTACCGGAAGTAGCTTGATCAATGTATGGTGTTCTTATCAAATATCAAATAGCATAAGCTCAATTTCATATTCGAGTCATACTTCTAATGTCATCCAGTGAAAAAATACACGGGGGCTCGGGGCGAATTAGCCCCCTGAAATGCCCAAAAGAGCCCCCGAAAGTCATAAAAGAGCCCAAAAAATTTGCATAGAGTTCAATGCAAAACAAATTAAAGAATGTTATTTTCATGCAAGCAAGCTTGAAAAATAGCCCCCGAAATTTTTAAAGTATTTTTTCATCATCTTCCACAAGCTTTACCCTGAAGGCTGCTGCCATGCGAACACTCTCTTGCCACAAATCTGGATTGAAATTTGCCTGAAGTGTCGGATATTGACATAAGGGAATCCAATGTTGATACAACACTCATATTTCTTGCTCTATTGTTGGGAGCTTTGGCTAGTGCATCTGGTATAACAGGCTTTATTACTTGACAAATTTACTCAGACTTGAACCTCTTGACTCTGCCATTGACGGCGAAAGATAACATTTAGTTGAGGTAAGGTTATCAAATCGGTCACATTTTAAATTCAGGTCTACCTGGTATTGATTTTGTTGGGTTTGAATCAAGAGTGTTTAGCGACTAAAGCATTATGCTTTCATCAAACAGGAAGAAACTCTCTCATTTCACCTCAATACACAATTTTGTACAGCCTTGGGCTTTTGAATCTTTGTTATCTATTTTGGTTAAAAACAAAATATTGAAAAGAATAGCAACTGTGCTGATTGATGAAAGTGATCTTTATTGTGATGTTGTCTGCTGAGAGCCAGAATAAGAATGGATTAGATTTTTGTTGCCCTTCTTGATCTCCGAAGATGATATCATCCGTATTCATTTGTCATAACTATTTTTTGTTATTGTAAATTAAAAGTCTTAGAATGAAAAGTCTTGTACTATCATTTCATTTACAATCTTTACAATAGCAAAAAGGCCTATACATGTACATGAAAGGCTACATTATAAAAATGAACGGAAATGTGATACTAACTGGTGTAAAGTAATGATAATACATTAAAATGGGTGCCTTGGGGCAACTTGCATCTGACACTCTTTGAAAAGCATTTTTTTAAATGAATAAAGAGCATCATAAGAAAAAAAGGAATATCCATTAAAGGAGTGTGATGGTTTGATTTATAAAATAGCTCTCTGAGAGAAAACTACACCTCTCCCTCTGAATGGAACGTGCTCTACTACTCTAGAGTTCCGTTGTCATTACAAAATTAATGTCCATCTCTTATGACCAATGTAAGTTGACCTCCTTTACACACTGACAAAAGATGACTTGACCTACATGCTCTTGAGGAATAGAATCGTAACAGGTAAAACGAGATCAAGTCAATATGCCCTTTGTTTTGTCTAGCAACACGACTGGAGTTATGGAGATGCAATTATGCAAGCGGGAATTGAGTAATATTGCAGATTCATTTAGTTGGGGCATTGCAGACTAGAGAAATGATCTCATCCTCTTGATTTTCAATCAGAAGCTTGTGGATAGAGTCTCACTCCAGTGGTTTATACTAGTTTATACCTTATAAAGGCAAGGCATTTTAGCAATCGTTGACTCTATCAACCCAGGTTGATGAAGAAGATAATAATAGGAAATAGAAGCAGTTTCCCACTTTCCCACATAACTGGAGAAAAAGTAGGAGATTGATAAAAATATAAGCCTAATTGCTATTCCAAATACAAACTAATCCACTTTCATCTCTCTGTCTCTCTCTAACTCGTTTTCTCTATCTCTCTCCCATTCTCCCTCTCTCAAAATCATGAATAAATAAAAATGAAAAAGTAAAGGTAAGAAAAGAAAAGACAGTGAAGCCACAAGATCCATCCCATTTTTATATCATAATCAATGTCATGGCTGTCACTAGTAACAAAGGAGGCAAATCTATGCCGGACCGTTAAAACTGATGTGAACAATTGGAAGATGGGGCCCAATATATCATGGGCAAGATGAGATGTCATAACAAATACCCTGGGAGTGGGATGAATATGGATTTATGAAAAATGTTCTCTGCAGTCACTGTAAGAAGAGGAAAGAAGATAGGGGAGAAGATGGGGGAGAAGATGGGGGAGAAAAAGTGAGAAATATGTTCGCTCAAAGAAAGTTCACTTTGTCTATGTACTAGGTGTACATGGAAAGCTATGTTCATTTTATTATATTGTTTCAGAAAAATTATTATTATCATTATTGGACATTAGGAAAGAATATAATGTGGATAATTCATAAGTGACTTTAATGTAATGATGACCATGATGATGATGATGATAGTGATGATGATGATGATGATGGTGGTGGTGGTGGTGGTGGTGGTGGTGGTGGTGGTGGTGGTGGTGGTGGTGGTGGTGGTGGTGGTGGTGGTGGTGGTGGTGGTGGTGGTGGTGGTGGTGGTGGTGGTGGTGGTGGTGGTGGTGGTGGTGGTGGTGGTGGTGGTGGTGGTGATGATGATGATAGTGATGATGATGATGTTGGTCATGATGGTGATGATAATAATAATATGAAATGTCTACCAAGGGTAGCCTAATCAGCATCAATACTATTCTCCCTAAGGGCACTGCAATCATTATTACTGGTATTCGATGTGATTGGTTTCATGTTCTAGTTCTAGGCTCCATAAAAACCTACGAACGAACGAACGAAAAACCCACCAATGGTGAGAGGTCTGCCCAGAGGCACCAGGGGGATAATTTCAGAAAAATGTAATAATCGGCTAGACTCTGTAGGCAATGTCTGGCTGCAAGTTTGGTATCCTTAAAGGGACACACTTGCATTTGTGGCTTGGTTATTGGTATTGCCGCTGGTTCCTCGAAATTATATATGTATCCACAATTCAGCCAATACAATATAAGCTTGTATGTCAGATGATGAAAACCAGGTAGGATAAATGTTATTGTGTATGACTGAAACTTTATTACATAATTTACTGCCATGATTTAATCTATAATATATGATGATTATCTATGCGCCCTCTAGCCTTTACCTTTTTTTTCTCAAGAAATCAACTTAAAATCAAATTTCTGGTAGACCTGAAAATCTTAATTAAATTCTTGATTTGTACAAGAACAAATAGACTTGGATTGAATTGCAAAAACAAATCTGGAAATATTTTACTCAAAGCACAAATCTACATGTCTGTGTCCATACATATTGGATGTCATAAAGCCTTTCTCAGCAGTGTTTTTCATACATCGGATCAAAATGCAAACTTTATAATATCATTGTGTTTAATCATGTCTGAGTCCATACATATTGGACGTCATAAAGCCTTTCTCAGAATTGTTTTTCATACATCGGATCAAAATCCAACTTTATAATATCATTGTGTTTAATTGAAGATAAGGATGTATAATGCTACTTTAAAAGCTGTCTCTCACCTTTAAAAGTAATATCCCTATGAACAAACCCTAACAAATTGATATTTGCACTTTTGCTCTTCTATGACCTATCTCCAACTTAGCTCCCGACGAGGAGGTGGCAATATAAGCTAAATATAGAGTTCATAAGGCATAAATGAAATATCATTAGACCTTAATAAAATGAAACTCCTCATCCTATCCCCTGCGGGAGGGAATCCAGAAGAGCACTTTGCCTTTCTGGCTCTCAACTCATGATATTAGAAATTGTAAAAATAAGATGAGCATTGATGGATATGCACTGCTCATCCCAGCTGAGCATCACTCTTGCAATGTGTTGCTCGATCAGCTGCTCTTTATGGAGTACCGGCACATCAACCTTTTTCTTTGATGCTACGCAATGTTATCGTGTCCTATCATTTCACAGCATTTAGTGATGTGCAATGTAGTTTATATTTTCATTTGTTTGGAGCCACCAGAGTGTTAACTCATACTGTACCGGTACTTAAACACAGAATTAACGCACTTATGACTCCAGACAATATACAATTTCTGTCACCTTAGATTTTTACAGGCATGGCTGCTTAGCAGTTGGCAACTCTTTTCAAATGGAGTAAAGCGTAAAAAAAAAATTCATGCCTGTAACAAAAAAATGTCATGGACTGATTGCCTACAGATTTGGATATTTCAATAAAAGGTTCTTCTGAATTTATGCTCATGGTTGGTATATTTATTTTTTGTCATGCCCTTTCTTACAAATTTTGATTTAAAGCAGCAATTCAAATTGATTTTTAAAATCAGTGTTTTATGTCAAATTATTCAAAGAATTTAATATACATGTATATCTCTAAAATTAAAGAAAAAACATGTTCAATGACAAATTTAAATCATGCCCTTTCTTAATTTTTTTGATTTGAAGCAGCAATTCAAGTTGACTATTTAAATCAGTGTTTTATTTCAAATTATTCAAAGAATGTTATCTATATCTCTAATATTAAAGAAAAAACAAGATTTAAATCAGCAAAAAAAAAAAATCATTTATAACTCTATACTTCACAAACATTCCATGATTATCATCTTCAACTCTGTAGATTTCGCATTTCCCAACAAGAAACATGCATATTGAAATTTTAAAAAATACAATTATTTGGATAATCTCTTTCAACAATTGATACCCTGTATGCTATACATGTAACTGATCTCTGCAACTCACATGTATGTGACTACATGTATTTTCAACACTATGAGTACGCGGCACACACATTATGTGCAAGCGGTAATTTTTAGCAAGATATGGCCAACGAAAGAACAACAAAAATTACCAGTCTAGACATGGATCCTATTTTAATTCATGACACTTCCTATCAAGTGCATGATAAACAATGCAGATAACTTCACAATTTGTGAACCAGGAAAGCTATTAGGGAACAGACTTCAAGAAAAAGTGCAGACAGAAAGCCTGTGAATCTCTCAAATTAACTATTGACTTTCCCACACAGAGTCATGATGGTTTGTTAGAACTCACAAATAGAAAGTCTTCATGCTCATCACTGACAGAAAAAAAAACTTGACCATTGTTCTCCAAGAATGTGGTATACAACACCCAGTACTATTTGCCATCTTTTCAGTTTGCGTGGGTTTGTAAAACTTCCTAGTTCCATGGCGTCAAACAGCAAACAAGGACGAAATAAAGACAGCATGCAACTTGAATGGAACCTAACGTGCAGAGTGTACAGGAGAACAAAATTTTGATATGTCCTTTCCTAGCCGGATGGAAGCAACATTTCAAATGATTTTTTTATCAGGATGTATGTCAAACAGCATCAATTCAATCTTTGTACATGTACATGTGTGTAGTTATGGTTTCAATTTCCACACATTGTCCAAAACAGTTTTTCTTTGTAAATGGGGCTTCAGATTATCTTTATTCAGAAATGACTCAAACCAAACTTTAATCAACACTGTTTCTATGATCAACCCTTCCTCCTTATCTCCTTCCTTTTCCCTTCCTTCTTATCTTTACAAAGTGTTTTATAAACTTTACTTGTATCTCATCTTCCCTCTCTTTCTACATTCTGTCTTTCCCACACAACACACAGCTGAATTAATCAATAAAAAAAATAGCCACAAGACATTACACGTACAAGTACGAGTATGACAACTGTCTACGAAAGTCTGTAGATGTAAATTGGGAGTGAGGGTATTTTTTTCTTTCTGAAGTGACTCAAACTTGACCCTAAAACTCCTCCTCCTCCTTTCTTTCTTTGTATAAACTTTCTACTACATTTTTCTTTTCTCTCAAATCTACCTTCTGTCATTCTCATACAAAACACAACTGAATTTGCACCAAAACAGGATGCATCCATACCTGTCTTGTGAATTTCCTCTTTACTTATACATACACAGATGTCTCCCCGTCCAGAGGAATTATCTCCAGAGTAGGATCGAGAAGTACCCCCAAGCTATGTCCTGCTATTGTCACAGACATTTCAACAACACAGTTTTGTTGGTGGGTTTAAAGAGAAGGTTTAGTAAGATCTGGGTAGGGAGAAAAATAATAATAATCTGTGCCCTTCTTATTGTTACTCCCATTATGAAGAATTAATTCATGAAAGCAATCTCTTGATTGATAAATATTGCTATTTAAAGTTGTTATATTTCAAATATGCTTGGAAATAGTTAATTCTGGCCAAATTCGATATCTGTATCCAGTTCTTTGTATTGTTTTTAATTTCCAGGAAAATTTAGTCTATTTTCATGATTCCCAAAACTCATCCAAAATTAGTCCTATTCAATATATATTCAACCATTCAGAATAATGCTGCAACCGTTTCTTTCAAAATGAAGTTGCCTGGCAACTCTCTCTTATATCATCTTTAAATTCTTCCCCACTCTGCCTCTGTGAGGAGAGTCGCGGGCTCATGCTGGGTCAAAATTCGGCAGTCTGGCGGTTTCTCTCCGCAAACTACCCCAAATAAGATGAGAAATATTAGAAACAAGGTCGGCAAGGGTTCAAGTGTGGTGGTAGTTTTTCAGACAGAAACCTTTTTTATTACCCTCAATCTTGTACTGGTGTAAACTACAAATGCATCACACATGTCAGCCTACATCCACATACATGTACAACAAAATATAAGTTCAAGTGGCAATCATTTTCTTGAACATATATAAGTAAAAGTCAGAGATAGGGAGGTCAAACTTTAATTCATCTGCTAGCCAATTCTTATAAAATAAATCCTACTAAAATGTTATTACAGTGTAATCTGGTGGAGAGTAACTATTATGGTGCCTTTTTCAAACTTATATTTGGATATAATAAAATACAATAGACATGTAGGCTAACAGGTAATGGTGCTAAATGTACATTTTAGTCTTTTACAACAAATGGCACAACACAACTTGTTCAGAATAAATGAGCAAAGCAGAAATCATCTTTTAACGAATGACGTCAGTATACATGTAGATATCGCTAGAGTGGTTACAGTAACACATAATTTATTTTAAAAAGCATACCAGTACTATATATAATATGTGTAAATTTATTTCATTTTATCAAAATGTTGAATCTCTGATTCATAACATATATTGTTGAATAATGTTTGTAAATATTTTAGTTTTTATGTCTGACTTTGATGAATTTCTGCTTCTAAAGAATTGGTAGTATTTCTGTCATTAAGAGCTCATTAGAGCTTGTCTAACGTCAGGTTGCAATAACTCTATGGATGTATCATGAATGGATGGATGCGGGGTAAGTGTTACAGCGAAGAAAATTGCTACTTGATGATGACAAGGCGCTCGATATCACAAGCAAGGCCAATCAATAGCGAGCTTGTACAGCAATTCACTGATGGAATAACATAACAGGAAAACTCACACAGCACTACATACATACAACAGGTTTTCATATGTTCAATGTTTTGTTTTCAAGAAGATAATGGGTGATTCATGAAAATTGCCATTAGAAAATGGTTTATCTAGATTTGCCTCTCTAAACCCAGGTGTAGCACATGTACAATGTACAGTGTAGGCATTTGTATCTGAAGAAGAAATAACTTGAATACATTTATTACTAGTATACACTGTATAGTGCTATCTGTGTAACCAGGCTTGATTATAAAGCATAATGACTATGCACTGTGATACAGTCAAACCTGTCTATATAGCGACTGCCCAAGGGAAACACAAAAAGTGGTCTTTGAAGACAGGTGGTCTTTGTAGACAGGTTCCTTTAGTACATGTTTCAATGAGAAACCATTTTCAAGGGAAACAAAAAAATGTAATCTTTGTAGACAGGTGGTCACTAAAGCAGGTTTGACTGTATAATTATGTTTAGTCTGCTGAGAGCCAGAAGGGCATTACTCCTATCCCTTCCCAAAGAGTAACACCCTTCCAGCTCTCAGCTACCAAACATTAGCGCAAACTTATAGTCGATCCTTTCTTATTCCCCAGCACTTACATATGACTACATTCATGAACACGGTGTGATTATTTAAAGACATTTCACTCAACACGGAGCATGCTCATCAATGCAGTGCATTGTAGACTGTGCTATCTCTGGTCTTCTCTTCTCTCTCTACATGCAGGTTGCTACATTTAGAATAAATAGTTCATGTCAACAAACATTCATGCGCACAATAGATGTCAATGTGTCTTGGTGAAGCCGAAAAATGATTAATCTGCAACTCAGTGGATAAACTTTGTCCAAGGGACTTGCTTCTACAATTTAGACGTTCTGATTTGCCACATTTAGTTCATGTAAAAAAAAACTTAAAAAACAACCCTTGAACCATTCATGTGCACAATAGATGTCAATGTGTCTCAGTGAATTTGAAAATAATTAGCTCCCAAGCCCGGTGGATCAACTGTATCCAGTGGATTTGCTTCTTCAATGTACATGTTCTATTAACATGTATTGTTACGAACCTCAATATAAAATAATACAATACCTGTACAGAAGGTCATAGGTTTTGATACTAAATTCAGAACTTCACTAGCACATAATTAACAACCAAACATGTACATGTATGTTAATCATGCGCATAATTAACATACAAACATGTATGTTAATTATTCGCTAGTGAAGTTCTGATTTTTGTATCAAAGCCTTCATGTATGACTGTCTGTAAAGGTATTTTATCATTCTGTTTGGAATGTGTACTGTTGTTACTGTTTTGTTGTTATGATTTAACGATATAATTTTATCTACACTGTATATATAATCTAATGTCACCTCGTTGTAACAGTATCAATTAATTTGGGATTTTTAGTTTTGATGGAAATTCATCCCAAAGCATTGTAAACTTACTGAACACAAATGCGAAGAGACTGGCACCGCATAGAATGAATAATGTGAGAAAGAAGAAAAATATGAAGAATTCTTTACAGTCTCAAAATGATTTCCCTGTCTCATCTTCATATAACACATAATATACAGAGCATTGATCAGTGACTTTTTTAGGGTTGAGCTAAGCATTCATACATGTACAATGTATGTACATGTACATGTATGCACAATTGCTGTGCATACAAGATCCATCAATATTAAATGTCAACAGAGAACAGACAAAAGAAAACAAACAATAATGTATGACTTACTGAACAATTTTGTGCAATGATGAACTTGCTATGACAACAATACCTTGAATTCAAAAGACATACATGTACATGTAGGGGCACTGTCCAGGGTGCTTATTCATTTTCAAAGAATACAAGTTGTCACCAATAAAGTAACTTCCATGTTAAAGGAATACATGCAGCAAAATAACGTCTGACACATGGCAATTAATAAAACAAAGGTATCAAAGAGAACCAATATCTTTCTAGCTAGGACATCTATTAGTCCATTTTAAGCTGACAAGTACCAAGTAAACTCTCTGGATGTAAGCAAATATTTGACACTCTTATCAAAATGTAAACATTTAAAATGGAATCTACATTGTTCATCAAGTGGTGAATAATACAATTCTTATCTATTTCTTTACACATCTACTCTAGATCGAGATAAAATCTAGAGGATTAATATCATTCATCAAATAAATACTAGTAGTCTAACATTGTCAGTCTTCAAGTAAATTTCCATTTGAAGTCGATGTGCACACTGCATATTATCATATCCAGTCCAATGTGCATGAAATCTGTCTGATGTTGAAGCCTTTGATGTAAATATTTAATTAATTTTTGTTTATCAATCGAAGCAAAGATATTTGCAATGAAATCAGATGGTACAGGAACTGAAATTGATACGTTTACCCTACAGGTACATGGTGTTACTTGGTGTATATTACAAAACCCTACATGTACAGTATATTGCTTGAAATAAAGTAGACACATTACCACCAAGTCACACCAAGGTCTATGGGATAATGCATGCAGTAACGCGTGACACAGTGTGAGACTGTCAACTTTATTCCAAGCAATACTGCACTCTTCTCCTTTTAATTTGTATGTACCAAAATCACTTTAAAACATGATGAACTCTCAAGGTTGTTCATAAAATACAATAAACCACCTGAAAACGAAGCTTCTGCAAAATAACATGGCATGGTGCATTTTACATTTCTTTATTACAGCAAACACATACCTAAGGGGTCATAATTATCCTCAGTTACAAATTTGGACATACAATGGGTCTCATTTCTTAGGGCATTTTACCATGCCATACATGAATGGGACTCAAGATGTTGTTGAACATGACTTGAACAAATTCCCCTCTGTAGATCTGAGAGGTGTGATCCCTCAGTCTGAGGGGTGTGATATAGGGATCTTAGGAGAGCATTCATCTTGAGCTCAAAATCTACAGGGGAAATACAGTGCAAAGACACAAGATCCACGCCCGTCACAACCGAATACTTATCAAAGCCTGGGTGTGGGTTGCTCACACACATGTCAAAGGAATCTGGCACTGACAACTTGAATCAAGTCTGATTTCTCTGCCTCTATCTTAAAGAGAAGGTTGGGTTCTGGCCTTTCTGGGAATGGTGAAAGATAATTTGTGAACTTTTCATTCTTTTTAAAAGTTGGTGTGAAAGTGTATCGTCAAAGAGAAATGTCCCCTGAAAAGGATGGCTCTTCAAATGCTCTTGAATTCAAAATGGAACACACTTTCATGCCACATGTTTTCGATCTCATACACACATTTTTTGTGTACGGTACAATCTTAGCAAGACTGTGCCAATTTCTTATCATTTTGATGATTCTTAAACCTCACTCTACACACCAATACTGATGCACTACATGATCAACCTTGTCCAATCGCGTCCATACAGTTTCTTTCACAATGCAATCGCATGACCAGAACTAAACTTAAACTTTAACCTCTTTCGTCTATCATTTGATCACGCCTAGGGCAGCAAGAGTCTCAAAATCTTCTTTTAAACTGCTCTGATTTATTTGACCTTTAACCCTGTCTCTATCAAGTGCATGTGCCATGTATAATAGCAAGTGATGCTCTGGGCTATCAGTAACAAGAGAGTTAAATGTGGAAGGTCATTCCGATTCCAGACAGTATCTCTGGTCTGAGTCTGTTCCAAGAAAAAAGTAGATATGGACCTAACCAAAATGTCTGTACTTCTATTCTGTAGTTTCTTGTAGCCTTCATGTACAAGTAGGCCTCCATCGACTAATCATATATATTATATATTTGTTTAATTGAAAAATACTTCTGATATAAAGTACAAGCGATTATAGTTTTGAAAAATACCAAAAGGTACTCATTTGCATTTCATGCCTGCTCTCGCAGTTAGAAACACAATGAATCGTTGCGGTGAAAAACTAATGAAATTTGTCTGAAATTCCTGCATTTGATCAAGATGACTGTGATTCACTGAAACGCTTTGAAAGTGCAGTCCCTTTCATCCCATCATTTAATGGGACCTGGGATGAGTAGAATGAAATCTAGGAAGAAAATACATTGATGGTTTAGAGCCAGAAGGGGGATAAATGTTTGGTCTGTATTCTACTATGGTCTATGTGTATATTGTGTGTAAGTGTTCTTTTGTTAAAGGTAAAACAAATTTTTGGGAAATTTCGAAAAATGGGTGGATAGTGAATCTTTACAATTTTGTTGTATTTGGATGCCCCTGTGGATGTATTAAAAGCACTAGAAATTTTTAGCCCCTAAAACACTTCTGCTTTCGAGAAAAATTGAATATAAAGATTTACCGGTGCTCCCGGTAAATGTTATTAAATTTCAAATAGCTCCTACGGCCGTACAATGGTAGCTGCGACCATGGAAATCTCAGAATATGTAGTTGTGGTATATAATTACGGAACGGGAATAGCTAATCGGTCAATTTTAGTCAAGAAACATTGTTTTATAGCTTAATTAATATCTTGACCTTGAGAGGGAGCTATACAACATAAAGTGTTTATTATTAACAATTTCATAGCTTTAGGGTCGATTTCGACCGCGACAACGATCAGTGAATATTGTAGGATCGCATATGCTTCCAATATGTTCATTTGAACCAAATTCACTACCCCATACCAAAACTTTGTATTACCTTTAAACGTGATCTACATTGTACATATACATGTACAGTAGGTTGGGTTACTTACAAATGTACATGTAAAAAAGATACAGCCCATATACGTTAACACAGAGTTAACACCCTTCTGGCTCTGAACAGACAATAATAAGGACTGTATGTATTATCATATTTTCAAAGCACTTTGGTAATGTTTGGTGATAAAATATTTATTTTATTGAAAACACATAAAATTTCCTGTTTCCACAAGAGCATATTATCAACTTTTGCTGCTCTGAAAATGCTACATATTAACATGTTTGGGATATCAATGTTTGCTCCATGAAACAGGTGTGGTATTAGAACTAGACCCCTGGGCACTGTTTCATAAAACTTGCTATCAATAACAACTGCCACTATTCCTTGACACATTTGCTTACAGCCAGTAATGCAATGATTTCAGTAGCTTAAAACAATCATTGCGAACAAGTTTTATGAAACAGGGTCTAGTTATATAGAGACCAGCCTCAGACTTTGCCCGAATGTTGGCCCGAAAAGTGCCACCCATTTACACCAAGGTATAACAAGGTGGTGCCTGGCAGTCCCCGACTCTATTCAGAGTATGATCTAGCTACATGTATACTCTACCAAATAGGAATGTTGTGGCACTCTTCTTGATTAAAGAAACACCCCCATTGCATGTGCTTGGTGTCCCCGGTTTAACCCGGCTACACCTTGTAGGTCCAGGTCTACGGCCGGCCACGTATCACATCAGGATGTGGTCTGAGACAGAAGTTCACAGAACGGGTCAAAAACTCACTTTTCTGATTTCACCTCGCTTTCCTCCTCGGTGTAACAGGGGTTCGGGTGCAAAGGCCTGACAATGAATCACACCTTAGATAATTACTCTAATCATTTGTGGTAGTGTCCATAATGTACAATTCAAGCGCAAGTATGACTGTCAAAGGAAGTGCACTAGCTAGTTTTCTTGAAAGCCAAGTTAATGAGCCGATGGGCACTAATTTGACCACAGCCAGTCCGAGTTCACCACAACTACAAGAGCAGTTTGTACACATTGCAATGGGAAACAGTTACTCCTGGTATAGTATACCCTAGGATAATCTTGCTTAAAGGCAGAGCTCAACACATTTTCACAGAGGGTCTAGATTGAAATTTATCAGGTTCTGTATTAAAGCGTGCTCTCTCTGTTGAAAGTTTTGACTTTGGGGGTCCATAGTTGAAATTTGAAGTCCTATGTGCATCAGATTCTGTTAATCTTGTCCCTCATCATAGGACTACTTCTATTCCTGTCAGCTTATCTTTCATTTTGTGTAAAAGGCTTCCAAAATGACCAAAACAGTCATAAAAAGACTGGAATCGAATTTCAGGAAAATTTGCCATTGGCTATGATTGATAACACTGACCCCTATTTGTAGGTCAAGTTCTCTACATACAAATGTGCAAACACCTGTAATATTTGTGACTGACTGTCAATCCCCTCTCCACATATTTCACCTCTGATATCATATAACTCTGACCGTTCTTTCACCTCTACAAATATCCTTTTGTATCTTTGAATGGCAGGTCTGACTGGGAAGGTCTTGAGAAAGTGAAATGTGATACGTCAGGTGATTGATAGAACATATTGCTTTCTGGTGCGAGTTCACCTTGTTCTTTTTCATAATTGTTCACCCCCAAAAAGAAGTTATTACGCTGGCTGCCTGCAAGAAGGTCTTTAAAGCTACATGTATGTACATGTATGTATTTTCAATGGCAGTACCAGCCATTTTGTTGACAGCCAAATTACGTTCAAATATCAATTCTTAAAGAGAAGGTTGAGTTCTGGGAAGAGGTGAAAAATAATTTGTGAGCATTATCATTCTTATTATGCAAGTGTGGAAGAACATTAGATAAGACATGTTCCCTGAAAAGCATGGCTCTTCAAATGCCTTCATATTCTAAATATGTCATGTAACATCGTAAAACTCCAGGGTAGGATTTTTATGCCATGTGTTCGTGTAGTCCCATATACATCTTTCTGTGTACAGTGTTTGTAACTTTACCAAGACTTGGCCAAATTTATTATCATTTTGATGATTCCAGAACCTTGCAATACACACAAATTCTTATAGGCTAGATGATCAACCTTTTCTGGTCGATTCCACACCGTTTCTTTCACAATGCAATCGCATGACCAGAACTCAACTTCATCTTTAATGAAAATCTTTGCATGATAAAAAGAAAAAGGACTGACTAAACAAAGTTTTCAATCTTTCTTGAAACAGTAGGTGTATTTCTAGAGGAGATTGATATACCAGATTGGTGAAAGTGAAACCATTTATATGCCTCTACATGTTTTTATCAGCATTATGACATCACTTCACCTGTTGGTCTACGTAATAGTTCTAGGAAGATGGATTACAACGAGTTCTCCCTGATTACACAGTGGACAACTGGACATTCCGAATCTTGCTTTCTGTCGAGTGGGCAACCGTGCATAGTGAAGGCTCCTTTCACTATTTACTCTGTAGCTAGCACAATTGTAAACGTTTGTGTACTTATTGTCTCAAATAAAGATGGTGAAATCTACAAAGTGCTCTAATGCTCTTAGTGATGAGGCATAACACTGCTGCTTTGCGCAAAGCCTGACTTGACAACTGTGAATAAAATAGAGAGGGGCAAAGGAGATTTGCCACAAAATATCCTAAACCTTTGAAGTGTACTCCCATTGTATATGAAAGAAAGCCCTATTTCAATCAAAATTTAAAGATGAATCCTAATACACTGTACATGAAAAGAAGAGGCACTTTTTATCAAATCTTGCCTTGGAATAGATGAAAAGTAGAGAGTGGCAGAGGGGATTTGTTCCTATCTACTCTTTAATACCCAGTTACAACAATAAGACCGACACCAGACTGACTACAGACCAAAACAAAAATTGCAAAACCCAAACGGCCAAAAAGTGGTCGGTCTTGAGTCAGTCTAGAGTTGGCTTGGCAATAGGACTGAAGTAGAAGGGATTCTTTCCCCATCCTCGTTTTCACCACAGCCAATTTCAAACCAACTCTAAAGTCCTCCAAACTAAATTATGAGAGGTGGCACTTTTGCCATTATGCGGATTCATCTACCATTATATAAACCCATTGCCTACGGGAACGGGGCATATCATGTTAGGCCTATGAGAATAAGAGAATTCAGGACTCAACAGGTTAACTGATTACAGCTAATCATGAACCCGTAGTGAACTTTCTCTCCTCAATCTCATCTGGCCCTGGACAATTTCATTCTGCACACGTACGTACGAGGTCCCCTATCAACCTGCTCTGTTCTAATAGTTCCCCATTATATCATTAGTCTGAATAAAACCAGGTCTATGGTTACTCACACCAATCTACTCAGGTACAAATACGTCATTTATCCAGGGTAATTGTGTGGAACTAGGAAAGACTTCTTCCATATGTTTCTTTTATTCAAAGGCTTCGATCATGCGATTGATTCTACCACCACCATGAATGCATGCACATGTTTCGGAAAAGAAAAGGGCCTTTGTCAGCAAAGTACATGTACACTTCACAATAAACATTAACATCAACATAAATGTAACATTGTACATTTGTATGCTACCTGAATGACCTTGATTGACTTGCGATAAAAAAAAAAGTTTGAACAAGTTCTACAATCTTTTTTTTACATGCACACGTAGCCGACCTGGAAAGCAAAAGTGCACTTTTTTCCTGCTAATTACTATGGTTTCTTGCTGGATTTTCAGAAAACAAAGTGAGACTTTGTTGTAGGGGGGGGGGGGGGGGGGGGAGGGTTGAGTACTGGTTATGAAAAGAATTATATAAAAGAAACTGTAGAGACTTTTGAATGCTATTCTGACCGATTGATTTCACCAGTTATGGTCATGCGATTGAATTGTGAAAGAAACGTTGTGGAATCGATCAGAAAAGGTTGATCATCTAGCATCTAGCATCTGCAAGGTTCTGGAATCATCAAAATGATAAGAAATTTGGCCCATTCTTTGTAAAGTTACAAGCACTATACACAGAAAGATGTATATGGGACTACCCTATATCTCTCACAGGACCATGAGAGAAACAAATTTAACAAATATATGAATTAGTAGGCGGTTTCCCGGCAAATTTTGTATCATCATGTATTAGTCAAAACATATTCTTTCACATGATTGGTAATGAGAGCTTCCATTTCATTTTTTGAAATTTGGGCGTTACCAATACTGGTCTTTACCTTTAACATTGCATCATATTGACTCTGTGCAAAGTGATAGGAGTTAATGCCCTTCTGGCTGTGAACAGATGCTGTATAAATACAAACATACAACCCCCAATTGGAAGAACAGGTACATGTACAAATGTAGGCCTAGATTCATTCATTCATTCCATATCATAATTTGCCTGGCTGGCTGGCCAGCACATTTCCGTTGCGGAGTAGCAGGGGACCCTGTTTTTGCACACCTTGCCTCCCCATTTACAGTCATTAGCCCTGTTATAGAGGTGTTATAGGGGTGTGTCACTGCACGACACAGAGAACTCCAGCTGAAAGGAACACATTTGCACAAGAACAAGGAACATAATTATTTGCAATAGAACAAGAACCTCAACAAAGAGAGCACGTCCCTCTATTGAACTACATGTACTTTATAATTTGGATACCGGTATATTCATCAACTGTCTTTTTATTTCATGCATGTTATAGCAAATTTAATTAATTAGATTTTTTGCTTCACAGGTTTAAAATATTGTATTATAGTGGGGAAAAGAAACACAAAAAAAGATATTGTAATAGTGGCCATGAAGTCTATTTGAAGGAGTTAGTAGGTTAATTAATCAGTTTTTGCTCCTTTTGCTCCACAGGTTAAACCAAAATTGTATTACACTGTAGTAAACATTTTTTTTTATAAAGAGATTGTAATAGAGGTCAGGAATACTCTTTTTAAAGTAATTAGTAGGTTTAATTAATCTTTTTTTTTCTCGCTCCTTTTGCTCCACAGGTTAAACAAATTGTTTTATTAGACAACAGTTTTGTTTTTAAAGGTACATAATAGTGGCCAGGACTACTCTATTTGAAGGAGTTAGTAGGTTTAATTAATCAGTTTGTTGCTCCTTTTGCTCCACAGGTTAAACAAAATTGTATTACACTGTAGTAAAGTGAACATAATTTATAAAAAAATATATTGAAGGAGTTACTTGAAGTAGGTTTAATTAATCAGTTTTGTGCTCCTTTTGCTCCACAGGTTAAAACAAATTGTATTAGTGGACAAAATTTTTAAAAAAGTAAGATATTGTAATAGTGGCCTGGAATACTCCATACGAAAGAGTTATGCCCTGCCACCAGATACATGTATATATGCATTCATTGTCTACAATATTGATACAAATTACAACAACAAGTTTATTTCATCTAAAGCAACTAGTCTCACATCACTCAGAGTCAGAGGTATTTTGGTCGTTTCATACCAAAAAGCTTGAAATACCAATTTCCTAATAGAGGCTTTGGATCTTACAAATTAAATAATGGGAAAGAGATTGTTAAAAGAAAATGCATATTTAGTTCCTTTTATATTTGCCTAGGAAAGAATTCAACAGTGGAGAACGTTACGGGGCAAAGGGCAGTCCTTCAGTAGAATAATTCAATAGTATGTTTGCAGACTCCACCTTCATGTCCCGCCCATGTTTGATTGCGTAAATAATGAAAGAGAAAAAACTGAGCTCCAATAATATTCTTTGCAGAGAAACTTAAATGACTAAGAGACTGGAATCAGTTTAGCATCCTACTGGGTACCCCATTCAACACCTGGGTGGAGAGTGGCAAATGTAGATTACATCTTGCCAAAGGACATTAGTGTCGTGGCGGGACTCGAACCCCATACCTTGTGATCTGCAGTCGGGTGACTTATCCACTAGACCACAACACCACTACATAATGATGATGCCACAAGGCAAGGGATTGCATCAGCCAAATAGGAAAAAAAGAACCCTCTGCTTCACCAGCAAACCAGACTAGTATAAATATACATACATGTACATGTACAATTGTGCACGATCTACCGATCTTGTCAAGATTGGGCTAGACTCCTGGATTTCTGAGATCATAATAGAAGAATCGGTTTCAACCAGAATGGCAGAAAAAAGGCCACAGAAGAGCCAGCTTTTTGGTCACAGCGTGAAGGCAGAGTCTGAGTATACCCTAATGACCCTGATCTGCGTTGACATGCATGTCTCAAGTTCTTTAGCACTTTCAGACAGTTGTGCCACATTGGACGGTTGTGCTGGTTTGGACGGTTGTGCCGGTTTCGGATGGTTACATATACAAGTATACCGCTTTCGGACTGTTTTGCCGCTTTCAGACTATTTTGCCATCTCTGTTTTGTTGCACATCTGCTCTCGGAAGTTTTCTTCAAGACGGAATGACATTAGCACCATGTCAAAGATTATCTCTTCATCATTATTAAAAAGTTCAGAATTGAAGGAAATCTTTCTGATTTGATTGTCACTCTCTTTAATATAAGACTTATACTATACATGTACATACAGCATCTGTTGAGAGTCACATAAGGATCATATTTAGCCATGAGAGTTTAGTTAATGCCCCTCTGGCTCCATATCTAATCAGAAACAGTCAGCTTGATTTATTTAAACAATGGTCTATATATTTCAAAATGAACTGTATAAATGCAGAATTGTAAACTTAAATAAACTGAAAAATCACCAAATTCATGCCGACTTCATTTTTTCACTTTTTTATTGTATGCAAAAAGAAAGAAGAACATAATTAATAAAAACAAACTGTTTTCAACATACCATGTACACACAATGTATGTAGAAGATGAACAATAATTCTTCCTTGAGCTAAAAGCAACATTTTGTCTGTTTAGAAATTAGAGCTACATGTAGTGCTCGTCACTAACAGCCAACCAGGACACATGGGTGCCAAAATCTAGGAACGGACCCCCCAAATTTCAGATTTCTACGAACAGTGTAGGGCTCAAAGCGCTATAGAGGCCTCAAAATTAGAGTCCGAACACCAGCAAAAAAAAAACTAAGAAGGGCATTAACTCATAAATAACAAAGAGTTTAATGCCAGTTTAGCTCTGAATGGATGATTTCCTACAGTGTATTTAAACTCGTCTACAAGTACATGTAGTTGATGCTGTTTCCTTCTGCTGATCCTGTAACTGATATTATGAGCAGAAAGAGACGCAAACAATCTTTGCACCCATTTCCACGCAAATTACGGCAAGAGTAACAAATGTGAATCATTTTTCCTGTCTGAGTGTCGACTACAAGTCTGGTCAGAATTTTTCCCCCTTGCTAAATCTTTTCATAAATCTGCACATGACAGACCTGTAGTCAGGACTTGTTTGGTGAGCTTCTTTGTTTAAATATTTGCAGGCCTGCATTTTACATTATTCATGGAGGCAAAAGTCATGACCGGAATAGTGACTAAGGAAACAGTTTACCTTTGGAACTCCAAATCTAGTATTTAAGGTAAAGATAAGGTTATGAAATATTATTTTTAAGTGTATGTTGGTACATACAACTGTACATGTACCTTTGACCTACAAATGTACATATACATGAACCTATGGGTTTAAAAAAAAAGCACATGCAAGGATTGCAAGCAGTATGTCTGTATGTTGTAAAAGTTTATATTGTAGAAAATGATTCCCATCCTAACCCAACAAGGACTTTAAACAAATAAGAGTAGTATTGTCAATAAAGTTGTTAAAATACTGTAAAACCAGACAATTTCATCATAAAACAACAGCCACTTTTGTGGCAACATACTGTACCTTGTGAATTGCAATGTAATCTGAATGTTGTGCCAGTTGTGTGCAACATGAAACTCTTGTAATGTTGTAAATCTGAACCATTGGCATAATTCACAAACATTTCATGCATGAATTTTTGTTGGTGGTCTTACAGTTAAAGAAACTAAACAAAACCCAAAATGTACTGCAGTCTACAAGCAAGACGTAACGTAACCCAGAAAATACTGTTTGTCAGCATTTATTATTGCACAGGCCAGTTTTTGAAAGTAGGAGGGATGAAACACAACTATAATTTGTAAGGGTCAAAACAATGCTGGATATTACAAAACTAGTCAAACTTTTAGAAGTCTATATTTCTCTCTCCAGAACTAACTTCCATTATTATCAGTTTTTGTTAATACTGTAGCTACAAATTTACAGTACAGGTACATGTATAAAGGAAGGCGTCATAATTTGTTTAAATAAATGCAATACCCGGTACATGGAAACTTCAATTTCATAACGTATGTAAAACCATCTACAGATGTAATTCCTCGCCCTACTTTCTACATGTATACAGTTTATCATGAAAGTATGATAAATCTATGTAGTTGATCATAAAAGTACTGTTTAAAAGAGGGAATCAAAACATTTGTCAGAAATAGAATCTGATATGGTAAAGAATACAGAAGTAACTTTATTCTTTTCTGAACTAATTTGCGAAAGATTTACAAGTTTCATTGAAATGTTATTATAACACCTCCATGTATTTAGAAAACCACTGCAAATTTACAATTACTACAAATCGCCGGTTAGAAACCTATAGGGTAAGGTAAACCCCCAAGGGAACTGTTGAGTGCACAAACATGTAATTTGCGTACATCATTTGTGTAGTATATCATGACATATGATGACATATGATGGCTTTGTGATGTTTCATTGTCAAGCATCACGCTTGTCGCTCGGGGCAGTCAAACATGAATAACGATTCAATAGAGTACAAACTTCTTTATTACTCATAATTGCAGAGAATTGGTTAACAAGAAAGGGCAGCCTTTATCATATACAAAATCTGATTTTCAGTTGATTTGTGGAAGAAAAGGTTCTAACTTATTTATTCAAACTTAATTGGCCATTTAATAGAGGAAAACGACACAATAAACCAAGCATGTTTTTTTTTGGATTCAATCTGTAGTGCTATCAGCAATTGGAACTGCAATTCAGTCATCTGTGACTTTTTAGTGCCTCCTTTGAAAGTTGACATCTCTACAAAATGATGATGAAAATATGGAGAAATGCAACTATACATTAGGCCTATATGTACATGTATGGATGGATAACATCTAGACAGACTAGACTTTTACACAGAGCTCTTCTAAAGTATAAAAAAAGGGGGAAAAAAAGGGGAAACAATATACCGGTACTCATTATTACTGATTCTCTCATTCCCATAGACTTGGGTTGCGTTTATCTAGGAAATTTTTGGCTAGAATCAGGATTCTCAAACGTCTTTCAGGCAAATTTAGAAGTAGATAAACGCAAAGCCTTTTTCAAACGTCTTTAGATATGGGCATATCTAAAGACGCAAAAAGGTGCGTTTTGTATGTGACATACAGCTGTTTTGAACGTCACATACAAATAGGACCACACAGGTGTTGTGTACAAGCATGTGTGTGAATTTGACCTCCGAGAAACTGTCTGCTTCCCGGGTCAAAACAGCTGGGCAGACACAAGGCCTTTATTTTGAATCGTGAAGAGTAGATAAACGCGACATCCCGCAAATCACGATCGTATAGTGGGGTATGATAGTGGGGTTCGATAGTGGGGTACGATATGTACATATCTAGTGGCAAGCCTAGATAAACGCGCTCTTCGTCTTGGTGGGCGTTTCACAAAACTTGTCATCAGTGACAAATGACAGTTTTTGTTATAAGCTACTGAAATCCTTGCTTCTGATTGGTTATCAGCAGATTTGTCACTGATTTTAGTAATTTGTCATTGAAAAAAGGCTTTGTGAAACGGGTCCCAGGTCTATACAGTGTACATGTATTTGTCTGATGATGGGAGAGCCTTAAAGATAAAGTTGTGTTCTGGTCATGGGATTGTGAAAGAAACATTGTGGAATCGATCAGAAAAGGTTGATCATCTAGCATATAAGTATTGGTGTGTACTGCAAGGTTCTGGAATCATCAACATGATATTAAACTTGCCCCAGTCTAGCTAAATTTACAAGCAATGTACACAGAAATATGTACATGTATATAGGACTACACAAACATGTGGCATATTTAGAATATTAAGGTATTTGAAGAGCCATGATTTTCAGGAAACATTTTTTCATCTGTTGTTCCACACTTGCATAATAACAATGATAACGCATAATAACAATGATAACGCTAAAAAATTATTTTTCACCTCTTCATAGAACTCAACCTTCTCTGTAAGTCCTATAAAATCATGTACCGTAAATCTCCGTGTATAAGGCGCACTTTTTTACCGTCGGGAAAAATCGAAAGTCGGGGGTGCGCCTACAATGTAATACACAGGTACAGGATATTTTGAGTTCTCAAAATGCTACTTTTTAATGGTTTCCGAAAATCTCTGTGTCTCAACATGAATTACATAATGCAAATAAAGAATAGCATCTACTATTCAAGTTAAACTACGTTCCTAATTCGAAGGGAAGAGAGTTTTTTTTTTCTTTTTTTTTTCAGTCTCTATAAATTATGCCCCTTCACAAAGCACTTTGCTGGCCGAAGCTCTCCTGTGTCTCCAGCTCACTCACCTGTATCATGCAGCTCACTCACACGAGGGATATCGAATCACCACTCAAAAACTAGCCTGTCTAAATTTCGGTTTGGACTCGGGAGGATATTTTTTCTGTCATCTTTAGTTTTAAAAACAACATTGTTACTATTCTTTTATACTTTGACTACATGTATTTGACTGTAAATGTAAAGTCATAATAAATAAAAAGTCCTTCCCAATTCCCTGCATCATGGCTTTGGTTTCCGAACGGGACCGCACGCTTTTTTGCCGATTCAGTTGGTGTTGGCAAAAAAGCAAACCCAAGAGGAAAAAAAGAAGAAGATTTTTTTGTTGTTTTTTGTTGTTGTTGTTTTAAATCTCAAGAATAGGGGTGCGCCTTATATACAGAGATTTACGGTAACCATCCTAATGATCCTATTATACAATGCACTGTGATTTGGGGGTTTTATCTTCAGTCTTTCTTTACGATCCAAAGAAGAGACATCCCCTGTATTGTATTTTTATAGCCATCATGCATAACACACTGCCCACATTAAGATTACCACGAAGGACAACTACAATGGAAATCACTAAAGAGGTTCATCTGATTGTGAAGAAAGAACTACCGTATTTTTGAAGCTTCTAATTTATTGATAAAAAGCATGGACAATACTGGTTTCCTAAAAATCCACGTATTCAAGGCAATTACAATGTAGGCCGAGTATACTATACATGTACATGCAGATCAGAGACCATAATGTAATAGGCTTTGTACTGTAGGCTGTAGCTGTTCCTTTTCTTGGTTTTAGACACAGCCAGAGACTGACTGCATTTTAGAGTCCACAGTCCACACGTTATAGAATTGTATTTTTTTAGAGTCCTAGCTGCAGACATTAAACTGAGGGGGGGGGGGGGGGGATCGGGGGGGGGGGGGGGGTGGAGTAAATATCCTTGCATGCAAAAACAAAAGGAAACCACTATGTGGCCAAGAATATACCACAACTATACACCTCCACACCTCTGGGAAGTTCATCAAGTCTACAGAATAAAACAGAACGTTTCCTATGGATCAATCCGCACCTAAATATGTAGCATTGAGCCCAATATGCTACTGTTGACAGCATATACCAAATCCCCATTTCCTGTTTTTGGTCTGAAGAAATAAATACCATGAAGCACATTATGCACATCAAACTCCGCTTGGCCCCTGGTTCCATATATGGAGTTTCCTACTGTGGCATAACTATTTCTATGATTGGATTGAACACGAGTGGCGACAATGTCTCAAAATTGGAGAAAAGTGAGGTTTTCTGTCTACAATATACTTCTACAATATATGGAAGCCTTCAAGGAACATTCCCCCCCCCCCCCCAACCCCAAAAAAGGAAGAAAGGGAAAAATAGGATGATGATCAACAATAGTGGGCAGATACAGCATACATGTAGATGCTGGCCTATAAATATGGCTGAAAAAGTGTACGATGTACAGAAAAATAGAACAATTAAACATTTTTCCTTAGCACAAGTTTCTATTACAAGTAACATCTGCCCTGCTACAAAAATCTCTAAGAACAGCTTCATGAGAGCCCAGTTTCCGTTCTTTTCTTTTTCATTACCAGTAAAAAAAAGTACACGGGGGCTCAGGGCGAAATAGCCCCCGAAATGCCCAATAGAGCGCCCCCGAAAATCAGAAAAGAGCCCCCTTAAATTTGCATAGAGTTCAATGCAAAACAAATTTTAAAATGTTATTTTCATGCAGGCAAGGTTGAAAAGTAGCCCCAGAAAAATAAATATAATTTTTTCCCTGACACTTTTTTGGTATATAATTATTTTTTATGCAAAGATTTTTCAAAGATTTTTGGTATGAATTTCCCATGCTCTGAAGGCTGAACAGACTACAACATATAGTTAGAGCCAAGTTTTCCCTTGCATGCCAAATCCAAATCCAAATCCAAAGCCACGGCAAAGCAATCAAGGAAGTCCAATCATTTGCACCACCTTCATTGCTATGATCTCTGACTGTATGGGTGGGTAACAGGAAAACTTGCATCAAATTAGGCCTAAACATAGGGACACGTCATGCTCTTCATGTCAGCCCTGCTATCAACAAATTTTTCTTGTCGGTAGTTTGTACCCAAGTTTTTGCATTGCTTCAGTTATAAGTATTTTTGTTTGAAAATATGTAAGAGCTACAGTGTAACATTGTAGACTTTAGATACACTGTTAATTTTGTAGGATTATAAGAAAACTATTTAAAATGTCACTGCTTGGTGTTTCAATCCTTTGCCAAAAAAGGGAGAGTTGACAGAAAAAATCATTAATTTATCTGTAGACATACATTGATTATTTACAGACAATCATTCCAATGACTATGTTCATGTGACTACAGGTGCATAACAAAAGTCATTCTGAAAAGAAGAAAAAAAGAAAAATCAATTTTCATTAACACCATGAGAAATTCATGATAACATTGTAACAACAATTTTCAGAAGTTACAGCTTATCTTCATTCAAGTACCGGTAAACACTAAACAGGTAGCTTGTACATTGTACTTGTAAAACGTGCCAAGCATATAAATAAGCAAGCTCTCCAATAAAAAAAATATTATGGTCAAAACTCAAAATCACTTTCCCATGAATGTTCAGTACAAAGTCCTCTTTTATATAGATCAGTGTTGTACTCACACCAATGGTGCTGATTAATATGGCAAACTGTACTAGAAGCACTCCCGCAAAAAAAAATCTCCTTTAGCGCCATCTCGGGTCAGCTGTAACAGTACGGTCCTGTAACTGTTATTTTTCGCATGAGTCCAATGAGAAGCAGAATTAGGTAATGGGTTTACATGTACATGTACATGTACTGTTGGGAAGTTGACCATGAGATGAACTTAATCAGTTCAGTATCCCTTTAATTAAAAGCAGATTAAAGCAGATAAATGCATACCGGTACTTTGTATTCTATCCCGAGAAGGAATAGCTGACCAGAGGTGTATACCTTTCAGAGTACACCTGTAGCCATGACAACTAAAGGAATTATTGACTTTGTCATTAAAAATAGATTAGCCAATAATTACTGGAGGTGAGGAGGAGGAGGTGGTGTGTAAGGGGAAAAAAAGCACAGAAAGTGGACAAACGCAGAGCAAAAAGGCAGGTGATAGGTTTAAATTAAATCTTTATCTGCTTTTATTGATGAATGAAACAAGCACCGGGCCGTCAAGGTTAACTTCTTCCACACGTATACCATGTGTACTATGCCTTGTGTAAAATATGTCAAATTAACCATCATTAAAACTAACAATGTACACTGTACAGTACATGTATTATTTGAATTATTGCCTCTGAAAATTGTGGGGGAAAAAAGGAAAAAAATACAGATGTCCTCCAAAATAGGCCTTCAAGTATAATTGAAATGTCTGATTTCACTTATAATGACACCAACATGAAATGAAAATTCCTGCAGGCCTACAGTACTTGTACTCATAATATTCCAAATATATAAAATGACACATCATATCAAAGTACGATATGTCTCTGGCACAACATCTTTAATAAACAATTTTTTTGTGATGGGACAATCTGCCTCTAAACATACTTTACGTGGACTTTAAAGGTATTACAAAGTTTTGGTAAATTGTGAAAATTGGCTGAATAGTAATTCTTGACAATTTTGATATATTTGGATGCCCCTATGGATGTTTTATAAGCACACAAAAAATTAGCCTCTAAAGAACTTCTGCTTTCGAGAAAAACTGAATATACAAATTTACCGGTGCTCCCGGTAAATTTGGATAAATTTCAAATAGCGCCTACGGCCATACGATGGTAGCTGCGTCCATGAAATTTTCAGAATATGCAGTTATGATATATATATTCCAAATGGTAATAGCAAATCGGTCAATTTTAGTCAAATAACATTGTTTTATAGGTTGGTTGGTTCTTCGTTTAGATGGCGCTCTTCAATCTCAAAGATTATTTGCGCCAGTCAATTTCGTGTATAGCTTTGGCGTGGGCTTCGGAAATCAAGCCCACGAGCGACTTTCCTTGGTGAAATGAAATTAATAGTGATATGGTTTTATAAAAAAAAAAAAAAAAAAAAAAAAAAAAAAAGCTGCAATATTAAAATTGCATAAAATGCACATAAAAGGCGAGATGGGAGTTAGTTGCAATTGTTCATGGAAAAACCGCAAATACTTCATTTTATATATTATTACAGGATCGACATAAGTTAAGGGGATCCCTGATAGCTTTAAAAGCTATCTAAAACGATTAGTATCGTATATGTAACCCAATAATTCACGAGTAAAAATTGGGTTAGACATCAATAATTGTTTCAGATTGGGGTTGTTCAATTTAATCCTTTCTTTTAAGAGACGTCTATCTTTGTCGTATTTTGTACAATAGAAAATAAAATGTTTAATTGTTTCATCTTCTTGACAAACTTCACAAAGACCAGTATCGTGTTGGTTAATTTGAAAAAGGTAATAATTTAAACTACAGTTACCTACTCTTAGTTGTTGTATCAAGCATTCTTCTCTGCGAGATAGGCCTTGTCTATGTATGGGCTTTGAAACGTCGTTATGCAAAGCATATAAAAATCTACCGTGTTCTGCATTGTCCCATTCTGCTTGCCATAATTTGTTATAATGGATCAAACGAGAGGCTGCCAATTCACTTCTTGTACTTGGTATAACTATGTCTATACACCTTTTCATGGCTCCTTTTTTGGCAGCCCGATCTACGATCTCATTGCCCCTAATATCGCAATGTGACGGAATCCATTCAAAAGCAACACAAACATCCTTAAACTGCAAAATATTAATTATGGATAAAATTTCATTTACAATAGCACATCTAATAAAGTATGAATCGATCATTTGTAAAGCTGACAAAGCGTCGCTAAAAATTACCACTGTCTTCCCATCCTCGAGTTTAGAACCATCTGTATATGTAAAAACCCATTCCATGAATTTCCAATGCTATCTAGAACAATCGATTTTATTTCAAATGGAGGCATTTCCTTTTTTTGCACTTTGCCATGGTGTTCGAAAGACACTTGTGGTCGTGCTAACCGCCATTCTGGGATTTTCGGCAATAAGTTGGTTTGCCCTTCCACCACTACTTCGTCTCTAAAGGATCGCAGTTTAAAAGGTCCTTCTCATATCTTCCATTCTAAGTTATTTAAATCATAGTCATCACCCAATACTTCTTTTGTTGGGTGGTTTAAAGTACTAGACAGTAAATAAACTCGAAAGTTATCATTTAACAACCTTCTACGATATCTCAGAGGCAGCTCCCCGGTCAAAACTTGTAAAGCCTCCAAGGACACATTGTGTATTGTGCCTGTAATAATTTTTAAGGCTCTGTATTGGATAGAGTCAAGTTTTTTTGTTAAAGATATACAAGCAGAATCATACATTTCACTCCCATAGTCCAAAATGGATAGGATAAGTCCTTTATAAATCATCATTAAAATCTCATACTTACTTCCCCAGGGGGTGCCGGAGACACAACGTAGCAAGTTTATTCTTTTCTTACATTTATCAATGATAGAATCTATATGGACAGACCAAGTTAAATTGGAGTCAAACCTCACACCAAGGAACTTATACTGCTCGCATATAGGCAGATTATGTCCTTTTATTTGTAGAAGAATATCTTTCTTTTGTTTGTTGGTAAAGACTAATACTGCAGATTTGGTAGGGGAAATGTTTAACTTCCACGTCCAACACCATATCTCAAGCTCATGCAGGGCCTCTTGTAATTTCCTGCGGGCCAGCTCTAAATCCTTATTTGAACACCAGATTGCAATGTCATCAGCATAGCAAGATAATTTAACATCACTTACATTTATCTTGAGATCATTTAACATTAAAGTAAATAATAAAGGACTTAATGAACTTCCTTGCGGGATTCCATTTTCTAACGTGTAGTGGCGAGACATATAGTTATTTATCCTCACATTAGAAATCCTACTTATAGCCAAATTAATATCTTGACCTTGAGAGGGCGCTATACAACATAAAGAGTTTATTTACAATTTCATCACTTTAGACTCGATTTCAACTGCGACAATGATCACTGAATATTGTAGGCTCGCATATGCTTCCAATTATGTTCATTTGAACCGAATTCATGACCCCATACCAAAACTTTGTATTACCTTTAATTAGGCCTAAATGAAATTAGCTTGTAATATTAATTGAAAATACTCGATGAGAATTCGTTCAAACTTTTGTCAAACAACTTTTCTTCAATTTGTACTGTAAGCATCAAGAAAGACACCTAGTTACTGGACACTTGTCTGCACAAGATCACTGAAAGTATGCAATACTGTACATCGTAGGGCCTGTATGATGGTGTACAAGTTTCCTGGCTTTCAATGGGCTTTCCAGCTTGTGGTTCACTATATAGAGAAGAGCATTGAGAGCTCAGACTGAAGGATGATGAAGAAGAAGAAGAAGAAGAAGAAGAAGAAGAAGGCATGTTATGTCAAAAGGTCAAAGAGGTTAGCACTTGCACTGTCATGGACCTGAACTCTTACAAGCCAACCCCCACGATCACATTCCCAGATGTCTGCTCGAGTACCGATCTTCCATCGAAGGCCTGACCAATGTTCTGTGGCTTTGGTTCAAGGGGAGGATTAGGCTGCAGCTCCAATGTACATGAGCACAACATCAGCTGTACCTTCATTGGTAATAAACACACCAGCATCCATCCATCCATCCATCCATCGACTTGGTTTCATGAAGGCATGCCAGCTATGCCAACTGTGTTGATAGATATCATCGACTGTTCCGTGGACACTGCTTTGGACAGCATATTTCAAATGCAAGCATTAGTAAAGTCACTTCAATCCATGATGATCTTTGATCAGATTTAAAGATTTATCTCTATACAGTAAGGTTTTAGAAGATGGGTCTTTATGTATTGTAGGCATATAAATCAGCAAGACTCAACAGTAGAAGAGGACCAGACCCAAATGCCCCCCCCCCAAAAAAAAAGGGGAAAAAAGTTACCATGGAGCCCCCCCCCCTCACCAAAAACAAACAAAAACAACAAACAAAATAATATATTTAAAAAATAAAATAATAGATACATGTACATAAATTGAAAAATAAATATAAATAAATTAAAGCAAATTTATGCAGTACACAAAATGTAAATAACTAATGTGGTTCTTCAACCTTGCTAAATGTCAAAACAGAAACACATGAAAAGGCCATAAGTGATGATCGAAACAGGTTATTACATGTGTGTAATTGAGTAATTGCTCTTGGATTTATAGCTGGCAAAGAAATATTTAACCTGCACGATACATTTGTAATATTGTACTTGTGGGCAGTGAAAACAGCTTCAGTTGAATATCTGTAATCTTTTTAAGCATTTTAAATTATTGAAGCACACTTCAGGTACTCTCATATACAATCATAAACATTACAAATTTATACAATGAATATATACATGTACAGGGGGTGTATATACAGGGTGTACTTATTTTTTCCTTCAACTGATATTTGTTGAAGGTTTTTACAAATATCTCAATACACTTCTATGGTACATTCATAAACATATCATCCAGAGAGTCAATGAAAGACACAATCTTCCAATGTGTTGATCACTCGGCACAAACGGTCATTGTAAAAGATACATTACAGAGTAACACATGAGTCTTCATACAGTACACAGAGTGATATTGGATTGCAGCTCTAGCTCTAGCTCTTCTGCCTATTCTATTGACCCTTTGAGTGACTTCCTGACTCCTCTCTTCACTTCCCTTTTCCTCATACAGCATGTGTGTCAAGAATGGTACATGACCAGTGCCATGGAGACCACAGACAAAAACATGTGTTGCTTCAAATTCAATAGCTCTGTGCTTCGTTACCAACAAAGTGAGATGATTGAAGGCCTTGCACAAAAAATGAATTATTATCTAAATTCTATGAGGTTGGGGCGCAAAACAAGAGAATGTCCATGTAAGGCTGGTACATGTATGAGATCTTCCACTACACAAACATTTTATATCTTTTTTTTAATTTTTCTTTTTCTTTCGATAACTGCTTTGATGTAAACATTTATTAATTTTAATATATTTTTCTTCCAACTTGCTATGTTTTCTTTACGTTTTTGAATGCTTTTTTATATGATTGTATGTTTGATGTAAACTTGCATTTTTAGTCTTTGGACTTTTTGACAAGTCTCAAATAAAACCTCATTTGAATTGAATTGAATTGAACATGTACAGTTTATTATATGAAAGCATTTGTTGATGATTATAGTAGTGGAAGGATAGAATCATTCCGAAATTACCTGTATCAGTTGCTTATCTTTAAATCTTTGCTGAACATGAATTTCTTTTTTTAGCTAAGCCTGTTTTGTGACTCATATCGTTTCAACTTTTGATTTCTAAAGATGTGCCAACGATCACATAGTTACAAGAGGCAAGAGAGATTCTATAACATTCACTATAATGAGTACGGTGTGTCAAAGAAAAGTAGGCTACACATGTACATGTATGGTTGCACCCAAACAAGTGTTCAGTTAGCACTGACCAATCATAAAGTCCAATGCACAGATTTCAAGGATAACAATTATCTATTCAATTACATGAACACGCATTTCTGTATACGTGTAGATCTACACTGTACATTATACAGTATGTGTAAAGATAATTTCTGTGTACATGTAGTCTACATGTAGGTGTTTTGTCAAGGCAGAAAGTCGCTACCTGACAGTTCTGAGTCTTTGTCCATGGTCTTTGTAAACACTGTAACTCCGCTACAACAATCATTCTTCAAGACAAAATTTGGATCTAGAAATCTACTGGATACAGTGTGTGTCTAGTTTTGGCCAAGTTGAGCCATGGACTTCCATGGATTGAGCTAATTGAATGAAGAATTGGGTGGTTTAAAGGGGGGTGTTTGTCACTGTTTCACAAAGATTTTAAGTAGAACTTAACTTTAAGTTGGACTTAAAATGGAGAGCCATTTGTAGCCTTAAATTAAAATATATTCAAAAGCAAGACTTTTCATAAATTCCACACCAAGAACATGAAATCTCCCATGATAATAGAAAATATGAATGATTTGAATCAACATTTTATGCCTTTTAAAATGACTTTTACAAAATATTTTCAAAGATGTTAACGGCTTTCCATAATTGTTAAGTCCAACTTAGAGATAAGTTCAACTTAGGATCTTTGTGAAACACCCCCCAGGTTATCTACAATGAATGCAGGCTACATACATGTACACTGTACATGCACATAAACCACTATTAAGTTAGAAAAGCAGATTCATCTCAAAGGAAGGCGCATTTCTAGAGATTTCCTGAAGGATTTACTCCAGACTCTCACAGTTCTCATGGTCCTGTCACCACTTATGAAAGGAACAATGGCACTTACATAACAGAGCGAATACACTGTCAAAGGGCGAACATAATGGGGACTTAATAATTGTACAGGTAGTTTAAAGACATTAAAGGGCCTACTGACACTTTTCCAGAAAATGTCTACAACTTAATGGTAGTATCAAGTACTATCAACTATTTGAAGGTACCAGCACAATTCAGTAACTAAGTAATTTGGTAATACATGCATAAGCCATAAACAGTAGCCAGCATGTGTAGGTTCATGACTTGTATACTGATGGTATTCTATTTGCCCCCACATGTTTGCCGCCACGTGCAAGTAGAAATTTAGATCAGTGAAAAAAATACACGGGGGCTCAGGGCGAAATAGCCCCCGAAATGCCCAAAAGAGCCCCCGAAAATCAGAAAAGAGCCCCTGTAAATTTGCATAGAGTTCAATGCAAAACAATTTTAGAGTGTTAATTTCATGCAGGCAAGTTTGAAAAGTAGCCCCCGAAAAATAAATATTAATTTTTTCCCTGATTTAGATGCAAAGTACGCTTGAAAATTTAAAAGTGTTGTGGGCAGCAAGATAAAGAGAGAGGCAAACGCATGATATAAAATCATTATCTTAGAATAAAAAATGTTAGATAGGCCTATACATGTACATCTGTATAGCCAGTTACTTTAATTCTATGATTTTACCCAACAATTTTATATAAAAGAGGAACAAACAACTATGGCCTAAAATTCACTATTTCCGCAATACTGTAGAAGCTGAATCTTGAAAAGAAAGCTAAGTTTTTGACAGAACTTGTAATTAAATTCAACCGCTTATAATATTTTCACTTTAAAAGTGCTTTTTAAGACAATTTCTGTGGTTCTAATAACCACTTAAGACATACATGTACATGTACAATACTGTAAGTCAATACAAAACTCTCTGTAGTCTTTTAAGTACACCTACATTTCCATGAAAAAAACATAATAATTTGTGCAAAATAAGTGAACGCACTGTCCTCAATCAAGCTATTTATTCAGCAGTGTTTTTATTACTACCAGATGTTACAGGAAACCCAAATTTCCTTAACAATAAATCAAACAACTTCATACACCAACTTACAATACATGTATAACATTAGGACTTAGGAAAACAATGTTCCTAATAATGCCATTAGATGAATAAACATTATTTTAAACAAGTTCAATAAAATAGATGTACACCATTTCCAGTCATTGAAAACAATATTAAAACTAAAGGACTGGAGGCCAATGTATTTTAGAACTATATGTACAGTAGATGTTACATACATGTATACTTGTACTTGAAGACAAAAAATGCTCTTGAGAGTCGTAAAAAACAGGCACAGTAAAGCAGATCTATAATAAAAATGTAAAAATGCAAGCCTGCAGAATGCCACAATTTATAATTAGATATTAACCTAAACTCTCATCCATCTAGGGAGGAAAAAATAGCTTTCAGATGACCTTGTTTATCAGAATTTAGTATCTGGTCAGCAGACAAATAAATAGGGCATGCATTAATTTGTGGTCTTGTGTAAACAGTAGCAACTACATAAAGGTTTTTAATAATAAGACTACTAGTGAGCTTGGCATGAACAAAATGGACAGTGAGTAGTCAGAGGAAATATTATGCAATCAAAGCAAAGATAAGATAAATTAGAAACTTGCATTCAAGGTTGCTGAAAAAGTGCTGACTGTGTGGTTTGATATTTTGCAGGCCTACCTGTACATACTGTAATGTACATGTAAGCAAAGTTTTGTCTACATTGAAAAGACTGATCTTTGATTATGTAGAATCAAAACATGAACATGTTTGATAAATCTGTTATCATATTTGCCATTAATGTTTAAAATCTTCTGCTGAGAATAAGAGCCAAAAGGGCAAAAGAGTTTGTATTTTGATTATATTTTGTATGTCATTCTTGCAGTTGTTCATCAAAATCAGATTCAGAGACAACTTTGTCAAAGTTAAAGAGATATCTAACCATTATAGCAAACTACTCTAGAGGAAAGCACAACGATCAGAGACTGGCGAAAGTTTGAATGAAATGGGACAATGAGAAAGTTATGATTTTTTAAAAGTTGTAATCACTATACACCCCTGTAAGTATGGGCTCTCCAAATTGGCTGAATCAGTAATGTCTCTGTGATGTAGTAGCAGACAACTTTCCCATTTGCTCCAACACACCACTTGATAACAAAAATCTTTTTTTTAATTAATGTACGACTCAGGGGGTCTTTTCTCTTTAGAGGACCTATAATAATATGCTATCCATAACTATATTTGAGTAGCACTCCAAGGATGAAGGCACTTACATGCAGCAGAAAAACAGAAATTAATGATATTTCATTACAAGACAAACGGGAGAGTTATTTCACGACCTGTCAAAATACACTGACCAAACTGCAAATTTGAGATTTGCATAGACTTACTGATCTTTATATATTTCAAACATTTAAAACTTTCTTCTTTGATATCGGTCCCATTTATTTAAAACTTTTGCCATTCTGTTTCTCATATTTTCATAAAAATGAACTTATTACACTTTACAGGGGTTGGATTGTCCACTCGTCTGCTCCAACACTTCACCACACTGTAGTTATCCAAATCAATAGTCTTATTAATTATTCAAACATCAAGACGCAGTGCAATTTTGCTAGTACTGAGTCAATAAAAATATAATATTTAATTTTTATAGTACTGAGTTTATGTTTATCAATGAACTCTTTACTGTAAAGTGTGAATGAATAGAAAGAAAGGTTACAATAAAAAGATAAAAAATGTAATATCATTTTCAATGTCATCATCATCATTCATATTTTTCTTCTTCCTCCGCTCATCATCATCATCAACATCATCTTCTATCTTACCTCATAGGACCAAGTACAATCAATGCCAGCAAACTTCTTGATACATCGTCCGACTTCGACGTCTTCGTGAGTGCTCCACAAATTCTTCAGACAGTAGCTGACATGAGGTATCATTTTCCGGAGGGTGGCACGACTGAAAACCATCCCAGTTCCTCCCATGCAGAAGTTATCATCAGATTCCAAATGCAATAGCCCCAACTCCTCCACTTTCCCCCGCCCTGCTTGCCCTATGAAATAAGTGTGACTGCTGTTCAACGATCGCAAGAAAGTTTCCATGCGATCGCCTCGAAGGTAGACATCATCGTCTGCTCGCATAAACCACTCGTATTTGTCTATAAAATTGTCATGCATGTATTTCAACATCATGAAAGATTTTTTCTGAGGTGGGTAAGCATCTGTTACACCAGGTAAACTTATTACAGGAAGATTCCATTCTGGCGGAACATTGGATGCCCCACTCGAGAAAAAGGCAACTTGCCCTGGAATCGTCTGCGCCCAAGTTCTGTTCACAGCCACAGCTCGAGTCTCTAAGAAAATGGCAGCCGTCATAACGCCGACCATTAACAGGTTTTTCGAAGGGTGATTCGGTTCAGGTGTCGAGAGAAATGGATCGTTTCTTTGAAAGTTTGGTGAGTTGCACGAATTTCCCGCCGGGACCCACACCATCCGGAGCCAGGTAGCCAACGCGAAACCGATCACCAAACTCGCCAGCACGTTGGCCAACTTACGGGGCCCCGAACTTCTGCTCGACCCCATCGCTTTCGGAACAACTTTGCTCAACTTTGACAACGAAGTTCCACGTTCTCTATCGGCTACCCGATGCAATCGACTGCTTTCATACACTTTACTAGAAGTCATCTACTAAATATCACTATATTCCAACGGGTAATGAATGATCATAACTTCAAAAACGGTAATCAACTCCAACGATTATATCCGAGACTCTCGAAGCGCAACGCCATGTTTACCAAGAGTGTTGAGACATGCCTGCTTACGTCACCAAACTCTCGCTACTATACTAGATACCGGTACGTTGCATTATGAATGCAATGTACTGGTATCGCGCTAGCTCTTGACTTGTATCTTGAAAAGGATTCTCCCAAATGATTAATTATTGCCTCCGCCTCTCTGCCTCTGCCCATTGACGATTAGGTTCTCCATTCGCGTGGTACAACAGACATGATTAAAAAAAAAAAAAAAAAAAAAAAATGAAATATTGGATTATTGATGGTCATGGTTCAGTATAAGCCTGGAAGTCCGCATTCTGTATGTTACTAATATTTGACTTGTCAAGTTTCTCAATATCTCATTAAATGGGTGATTTTTTTAATGCTTAAAAAACCACATAAAAACACAAAACAAAGCACATTCGGGCTAATCGGAAGAATAAATGTTTTATTAGGCGAATTTGTTATCATCATCATCATCATCAAAGAAGGCCAAAATAGCTATATGTGACCAACCCATTTCAACGTTTGGGCGTAAATGTATGTGATTTTACAGGCTTAAAATTGCAACTTTCGGTAAGTACGTTGGGATATTCTCACCTCCCTTGTCTAACGAATGAAATGTGAATATTCTCTTGCTTTTTCCTCTGAAAATAAAAACTTTATTTATACAGTCACTATCGGACTGAAGAAAGAGGGGAGAGAGTGGGAGAGAGTATAGACCCACCCCATCCACTAAAAGTTTATCGCGATGCTGAAGATGTCGAATGAACAATTAGATACCTTACATTTCATTTCATTATTTGACATTCTGAAGGCCTTATTCATTATCTGTAGCCTGTAGTTTCACAGGCCCGCAAAAAAGGGAAAACTCGACAAATCCCAGAAAGGTAGGAGATGGCGCTATTCAAAATGATGGGTGCTCTCGAATGAAAGAGATCAAAGGAGAGTAAATACAAAATCCCAACAAAATATGTGCGGTATTGTGAAGGGAGGGGGAAAGAGAGAGAGAGAGAGAGAGAAAGAGAGAGAGAGAGAAAGAGAGGGGGAAAGAGAGAGAGAGAGAGAGAGAGAGAGAGAGAAAGAGAGAGAGGGAGAGAGAGAGATAGAGAGAGAGAGAGAGACACACCTACAAATTAATGCTTACTATTAAACACGTAGAAAAGTATATTTCGCTTTTATCATCTCAAAACTATCTGCCTCTCTTCCTTTCTGTAGCATCTAGCCCCCCTCTCTCTCTTTTGTCTATGCTCCCCTTCCCCCTCTCTCTATCTCTTTCTGTCTTTTTTTTATTCATTTTGTCTATCTTATCTAAATCTGTCCTTGCTAGCTATAAGTTCTTTCTTTCTTGCCTGCTTGCTTGTATACACAATATTATTGTAGTTATGAAAGATCTTAATTACAGAAAGCACCTTGCCGCTGCAAAAATAATGGAACGGGATTATAATGATATTGAATTCATACTATAGTCATTAAACACTTACTGTAAGGTTTTTAATGTTTGTATTACTTTCCCCGGGGATGATTGTCACTTTCTGATTTCTTGTTTCGGGTCGCTTCGTTCCAATTCCCATTACCTTGCCTCTTCGATATGTTTTTAACATAGGCCCACATGTATTTTCTCTTCAAAAGATAAGTTAAATTGTCAACAAAATTTCATTTTTTTAGAAAGGAAGTTACTTTACATTTATTTTTAAGCAGATGACGTATCATTTCTTTCGATCATTGATTTCGAAGACAGTCATCTATATAAATTACCGGAATTCGGGAACTTGTTGAAAAATAATAACTTAGATACAGTTATTGTTCACACAATTCGTACATAATCAGTCTAATATCATTGTTTGTATTGATATAGGCAATTGTTTGAACTTGTTGGTATCTTTTAATAACGAGGACTGCCTCGACAGAACCTAACGGTTTTATTTGCAGTATATTGTATATAATCTTTTTTTATACTTTCATAAATGTTTTTTTTTATGGATTTGAATTTAAATAAAATTTGAAACTCGAAACCCAATAAAACGACAAATCTTTTAATAATAGGGACTTTTAGATTCGCACGAAGACAATGTGGATTGCTACGGTCGACGTCCTTTTAATGCACTGCCTTGAATGGACGTCACACGTATCAGTCCACGCAATTCTAAAAGTCCCTATTAAGTCTTTGATGAGACGCGAAAAAAAAACCTTGGGATAAACCACGCAAAATATATCATTCGAATGATGTTCGATTCTTTTTAATACAAAAATATTTCAGTATAAATACTTTACACTATGATACAATTATTCTTTCAACATCTTGAAAGTCAAATTCAAATAGTTTGGGTTCAAAATGATTGTATTTTACACTAAAAAAATAACATTACATCAAAACATGAACAATGCAATACAGGCATAGAGCAGATAAATGTGCGACAATACAAGTAATATCAATCGGAGAGCACATTCTCGTAAAACCTCAACTGAAATGTCATGAGATACATAAAATATGTGGAGTCACTGTCACTGATGATAAAAGGTAAAAGACATAATTATATAGAGAAAAAAGTAAGGTAGATGATTGATACAATTATTATTAAAATTAAGAAGAGCCAGAATATCAATACGATCACATCAAAAAATTCTGAAATAAATTTCCAACCAATCTGGGTAATACCATACTATACTATTTAACCTTTCTTTTCCTTGGGGGTGACGAAATATCTAGCAAATACGTGGATTTTAAAATACGTTAAAAACTTAATTTTCCTCTTATCGCCTATCGGGAAAGCATCCAGAAAACACACACCATATTTTGCCCACTTTCCAAAACATTTCATTTTAAGCAGATATAATTATGCATGATTCGATTACTTTCATAATAAAACAATTATGGTAAGAATAAGTGTGGCTGTTTAAAAAAGATATACCAGAAGATACAATATATGACCCAATGGTTAATACTTCCTTTCATAATATCTAGGCAAGTATTATCGTTATAAGTTCGTCGGCCAGCTGGCAGAAGGGCGTTAGTTCGAAAACTACTTTTCGAATTATTCGCATTTAAAGATTTGTTTTATATTTAAACTGCTTTCCGTCCCGAAAATTGGTTCAAAACTTAAAAGACTAATCCCTTGTGAAATAATGGCAAGATGCAGCGATTTTATGTATCCCGATTGCAACTATACTTTATACACAAAAATAGACCTAAGGCCATTTCAATAGCCTCGTGCGTCTCCGACGGATATGCGCAAACATGGCAATGACGTATTACATAATTTGAACATGATTTCTACACGGCATACATAAGATATTGAAGCTGCCCTTGAGCTCACTTTTCGAAAATATATGTAGTTGCGATCGTGTTTATATACATTTCACATGAGTGAAAAGCCCGACGATCGGCCGAGAACAGTTCCCCTGATTAACCTTTTTTTAAAGCTAAAAAACGGGAGAAATTGAAGTTTCTTGGATTATACATCTGCATATTTTGTTATTCACTTTTTCAATTATTATTATTAAGTTGTGATACAGGCAGAAGCCAAGCACAATCCTACATTTCAGAGACAGAGTTAACAATATTTATAAATATCCTAATTACGATTATAAGCCAATTCCTATAGGAGAGAAAAAAAAGAAAAATCTGCTTCGTTTGACCCGAAAGATAAATATATATTTTGTTTAGGTCCTCGAGACTTTCGGAAGTCAATACGGTCACGATTGAAATGAAACCCATGTTTTATGCTCGTTGCACACAACCGAAGTTGACAAGTCTGTGAAGTATCTTAGTGCACGCGCCAGTAATTTTGACGCATGGTTCCCTCTTTTTATTCTGAACTGCGCTTTACGGCCTTGGTAAAAATGAAACTCGTGATTTATGTTCGTTGTAGAAAACCTATCAAAACAAGTCTGTGATATAAATTAGTTTATGCGCCACGAGTAAATTCGATACGTCATTCAATTTTCCATTCACTGTTCATTCGATGTCTTTCAAACATTGCGTGTCAAAGACCGCGCCAGTCACTGACGTAGTCTTACAATGCAACGGGAATGATGTAATCTCAATTACAAACATCAACTGTTCAAACACCAAAACAATTAATGTGTCATTCCCGTTGCACACGAGATGTCATATCGGTTGCGTTATTGTTGCGCTAATCAGTCTTGTGCAGGCAATATTACACCCATACGCCAGAACTTGATAGAAACGGATGCACTGTCCTTATCATATTATGAAGACGTCACTATCGCATGGAGCGCCAGACGGCGCAGATTATTGACGCAACCTTGCGCTACGTCAGTGATCTCAGCGTCAATCTTGCTTTTACCACTCGTTTGGAAAATATTAATGTTAAGCGCACGCTTCCTATAGAATATCAACTAAATCGAGAAAACCTCTTCTTCGGGAGTATAAAGTATTTTCCACAACCCTCGATCTAGTTGTTTACATGTCTCACATTGTCGCCATCACACGAATGCGAGGTGGATAAATAATACTCCCATATCAATTTTCATTTCATGTTCTATAGTTTGTTTAGCCAGTGTTGATAAATCGAGTTAAACCCATGCTCACAACTGAGCTCCATTTAGCCCGTTTCAGGTCCTATCTGAGGGATTAATTAAGATTATTATGCTTCATGCGAAGACAATAACGCATAATTATATACTATCGCTCATTTTTTCAAAATAGACTCACGGAGGCCAAGCGGAGAATACCACTTCACAGTAAGAGTATTTTTTTTTTTAGCTCATTGTGTCGAGATTGTTCTACACTTGGTTTCGATTACGATTACGTAATCGCGTACCTTCAATAAAGAAAATATCAAAAATATTTCCGCTACACTAATTTTATTATTTATCGCCCTTACTCCATAAAGCTTTATCGGGAAGTGACAGCCATTATGATCCTCAGTATATAGAACTTTTATATGAAAATCGGCTTAAACTATGATCCAAGTCAAGGTGATGACTTTGGATCGAGAAGGAAAGAAATGATTATTTCAACCCCTTCCCACGTTTTCATCCTTCCTTCTAAATATCACAAAGTATTTATTCTCAAGCCCTCACGGAAACGGTCAGGATATGTCCAGGGGGGGGGGGGGGGTGTCTTGATTTCTAAACTACATACAAAATACTCTGGCTTTTCGGTGTTTTAAATTTGGAATACAGTCATCGGAGCTTCCATAGTGGTTAAAATATATATTTCTGCCATAAATGGTTTTAGGCCGACGGTAAAAATGGACGCTATTGATTATGCTAATCATTTATGTTCTATTTCTCTATTCCATGAATCACGAGTTAGTAGGGACGAATCTCCACTATTTCCAGCCCTTCCCGCTCCTAAATGGTTGCTTTTTGTTGACTGATTGTAACGTGAATTTCCTTAAAATTTTCAAGTCTGTAGAAGTGCAATTGTATTTTTTTCCTGAAATGTGTTAAAGCTATAAAAAACAGTGTTGTCCAACGTCGCATATTTGGTACACGTTTTTTTTGTTTAACTAAATCAAAATATATTGTACATCTTCATTAGACTCTCGTTGATTCCTCTGTTTTAAACGTTCCATCTATTTTACAAGGGATCAGTAAATTTGAGAGGGAAATTTTCTTCCCGCCAAAAAAGAAACATATTCAGCAGAGTATCACATCTCGACGGACTGCTATGTTGTAAATCGTTGTAAAATGTTGTATGGGATATGAAAACAAACATCTCCCTTATCACATCATAACACTCTTTCCAAATTCGCACTTTAATTGCTATCTGACAGGGTAGTAGTGCTATGTAGAGCAATATGTCACTCCTGTAAATGGGCAAAATAAGGCATCAATGCAACCCATTTAAAAATTCTCTTCAAATAATAAATAAGTCACTATAATCAGGATTTGTGTTCACTCTCATGCAGTCAAGCATTTCACACACTCACTCATTTTCTATTGAATCTCACTGCACTTTTTCAGATAAAGTGAAACCTGATTTAGCAACTACCTGTCCAGAAGGGACACCTGTCCACAAGAAACCACACCTTTTCTTTCCCTTGACATAGTGTTCCTGATTGGAATATGTATCACAGAAAACCTGCAATCTGCAAGACTGCTTAGTTTCCCTTGGGTGGTCTTTCTGCACAGATTTTTTTTATACTATTGCAAGAAGATGGACTACTATTTTAAAGGTATAAACCAGTTTTGGAAATGCCCCCCTCTCAAAAAATGAAATGGAAGCTCTTATAACCAATCATGTGAAAGAATATGCATGTATTGACTAATACCTGATGATACAAATTTTGCCGGGAAACCACCTACTAATTGATATATTTGGTAAATTATCATATTGATCCGGCCTGGATAGATATCGCGTAGTCCCATATACATCTTTCTGTGAACAGTGCTTGTAACTTTACCAAGACTGGGCTATATTTCTTATCATTTTGATGATTCCAGAACCTTGTAGTACACACCAATACTTATATGCTAGATGATCAACCTTTTATGATCGATTCCACAACGTTTCTTTCACAATGTAATTGCATGACCAGAACTGGTCTATACCTTTAACTGAAGTTACTCTCAGCTTTGTTACATTGAAGACACCATCAGTCGTCAAATCGATCCTTCACAAGGGCTGACAAGTCAACAAGTGTTATTGATGGAAACAAGATTTGTATGCAACAACAAAATTATGTTTTTTTTAAAGCGAGCAATATATACATCATACATGGACAGCACAGACAATCTTTGAAGGTTTGCCATCTTATGCTTCAGTTTCCCAATATAAACTGTACTTTTAAACCTTAAAGATTTGAAAGGAGAGTGGGGGAAGTAAACCTCGGCTTACTACGAATCACCGGGTCATCGCGCCCTGTTGGGTGGTTGCCTTTACACGATCTTTCGTGAAACGAAAGCAGGTCATGTGAAGATGACGCGTCCTATCATAGATTTGCCATAGGTTTTTAACAGCATGACAGGTAAATTTGACCAGACCATTTGTAGATGAGGGGTTTATTTCACAAACATTACCCTCAACATTTCATGCATAAAGGGGCATGTTTCCACAAAAGGCCGGGTAACTCATCTACACGATCCGGTGATTCGAAGTACGCCATACATCTCTGCGTTTTATGTACATCTGCTGCAATAAGCTTGGATAATTTGTTTAATGGTGTAAGCATTTGGGAATTCATAGCCTCCAGTCTCTCACATCTTTCGATACAAAATTTACATATAACTTTCAAAAATTGATTGAGTGTGCAGCTCACAAAAGTGCACCCCAAAATACTGCTGTGCATAATACAGTGTCATCATAATGAACATACAAATGATAAATTAGCAGTAATTCCAAATCAATTTTCATTATGGGCTTCTTATAATGATATATTCTCTAGAAATGTTTAGGTGCTTTGTGATCAAGGGGGGGGGGGGGGGGGGTCAATTTTATGTATTTATCTTCTTTTCTACATATGCATTCAAGGATATTAATACATGTACCGGTACTTCCTTCAAGCAATTCAATAGATTCTTGAATCTATACCAATTGAAAACAGAATGTTAGCTATCAGAATCACAAAGAGCATACATTATTCACCATCTGGGTAATCTTTACACAAATGACATACAAATGGGCGACACATTTGCAACCTCAAATAAAAAACAATAAAAAAAAAGAAGAAGAATATTCAGAATTATTTAGAACCTTTTTTATATTCAGCCCAAACAAATACCTTCTTTCCACTCAGTATATGTATATCAGGTTGAATTGTTAGTAGATATGGTAGAGGGTCCTAAAGCTATGAACCCCCAATATTACGCGCACTCAAACGCCTTCAGTGCATCACATTTCTGACAAGACTGAGCAAGAGGATTCTCATTGAGGTTTGCCAAATATAACTAATTTCTCATTATTTTTGTGTGCAGTTATCAGTAGATAGAAATCAAGGTGAAATTCCCACTCGTCAGCTTTAAAATCAAGATTTGCATTCATCCAATACATGTGCATAGCTTTAGGATCCTTTCATTCTGTCCACCAATATTTGACAAGGGCATTGAGATCGACTTGAAAAAGTGTTAGTGACATTTGTTTGTCATAATTTAGTTTAGGTCCCCCCCCCCCCCCCCCCCATCGTACAACATTGTTTTACTTGATCAGACACAAAGCAAATACAAATCTGAAAATATTGTTGTGTGTACCTGGCTGCCTCATAACATAGCTTTCCTATTCCTTTACTTTTCAGACTAAATCATATACAGTCAAACCTGTCTATAGCGACCACCCAAGGGAAACACAACAAGTGGCCTTTGTAGTTTGTAGACAGGTTCCTTTAGTACATGATTCAATAAGAAATATTCAAGGAAAACAACAAATGTGGCCTTTGTAGACAGGTCGTCACTAAAGCAGGTTTGACTGTACTTGTATTTGAAAAGATGTACAAGATCGCACTGCATTTCCTACTTTATTGTGACACAAAGGTATCATTGGAACATAGCCCTTAACAAGACGACTACTGAGTTCTCTAACACACATACCCATAGAGCTAATACAGGGACCCCCCAAGTTCCTGTATGAAAAGAGTTAAGATATTGATACCAATGCTATATTCTTATCCACAAGGGAAGTTATCCATCTATCTTACTAAAAGCTGACAGAATTTCCTTGATTTCCCTTTTCACTTGACAAATCTACCAATATCTTGCCAAATTTTTTAACTCAACTCCAAATCTTGTCATCTTACAAAATTCTTATCTCAAGCAAATGCAGAAAATGACCAGAGATCACATCCAAGAACATAGCTTACATCTAACCATAAGACTGATTGAAAATGACACAAATATAAAACTCAGTGGATGACTAAGAGCCCCATATGTTACAAAAATAATTATTTACACAATTTAAAGAATCAGCTGAAGTCTTCATCATCCTTTGGGCTCTTGAAACCTAACAAAATTAAATAATGTAACTCTATCAAACTCTTCTCATTTGAATAAAACCATCAAATTTCAGAATGATATTCATAAAAAATCTATAAATCCTTTGCAATCATTCATTACAATACATAATTACAATACAAACTCTATGATCTCTTTGTCATTATTCTGGTTAATGCAAATGCAATGATCAAAATATAAAACCAATTTTGTGGGCAAAATTCACTCCCTTTCTTACAGTATCAAACATCGCTAGGTGTTCATTTCTATCATACTGGTACTCAAGAGTTGTCAATTAATTTTGAACTATGGTATGTATAAGATATAAAAGGGAGGCATACACGTAAGTGCAAAAAAGGAGAAGGGAAGGGAAATGGATTATATATAATATAGAGTGCATGTCCAAAATCGCACAAATGTCAAATGAACATATGAACAATAAACTTTTCATGATGAAAATAATAATGAAAGTATGGCTTGTCATATGAATTCAATGCATTTTGAGCATTAGCCTTTCTGCATAAAAGGGAAAACCAATCAAAATCCAACATAGCGCTATTACAGTTTACATTGCACTTAACTTAACCAAACTTAAAGTAATTATGACTTTTAATCCTGGGTTTCTGTTCAAGTCATATGCACAGGTATATTTAAGTGTGGTCATAAAGAGAGTTAAAATTAAATACTGATCAAACATACATGTTCTTTTATGCACATAGGCAAAAAATACAATACAATACAATAAATGTATAGTTGTACATCATTGTTAAAGATACACTTACAGATATGTAACATCAATAATAGAACGACTGTGGACGATACTGTGGGGACCCTCCCCTAAAGCTTGGTCTAAACTGCCCATGAGGTCTAGGGCCATACCCCCTTGGTCTTATCTCGGGGCGATACTGATGTTCAAAGTGTCTCATAGGTTCAGGCTCATATCGATGTCTTGATTCTAGAGGATCATGACGGTACTTATCCTGAAAGGCAGGACGATCACCACCCAATGTTTGAATGGTCATCCCCTGGTCACCGCCTGGCTTTCCATGGCCGTAGTCTATCTGCTGCTGCTTACCGTGCCCATAGTCCATCTGAATAATAGGCCTTTCATTGTACTCCTGATCGCGACTTGGGCTTCTGTTGTATCTACTGTGTCCTGGTGATCTGTGTTCCGGTGATCTGGGTCCTCCTCTATGGAAGGGAGGTCTTTGGGAGAACCTTGGGCTGATGTTTCCTGCTTGCCCTGCAGCTCCTGCAGCACCTACTACAGATATGTTTGAGTCCGATCCAAAGTCATCCATTTGAGAAAACCTTTGGGGAACGAGTGGCTGGGAACCTAGAACCCGAATCGGTGAATCTGTGGAAAAGTCCTGTGAAAGAGAATGAGGCTGTGCACCTAAGACGGATATCTGTGAATCTTCAGGGTAATAGTCGTCTTGAGGTGGTGTCTCAGGATCAGGATTAGAAGTAGATTTGCGTCGTTTGAGAATAGATCTTAGAGGTCTCACTTCAGTAACCTCTGGGTAAGGAGATGAGGTTTCTGGTATGGAATTCACCCGCTTCAAAGGGGTAAGAGTTGTGGGCGATACTAAACTAGGTATACTACTTATTGGCATCGAATCAAAACTCTTGTAAGGCTCAGGGCTCGTAGGGGAATCTTGCTGTTCATCAAACACAGTAGCAGTGGACTCTTGACTCAACATTCTCTTGGCACTAACTGGTGGTGGGCCAGGTGGGGGTCCAGGCGCTCTTATGCCTGATCCTGACAACTGTCTGGCGGTTGGTGGAGGGGGTCCAGGAGGAGGTCCTGGAAATGGACCTCGTATCCTTGGAGATTGTCCAAGTACAGGGACAGGCCTTGGTTCCTCATAGTCTTGGTTCCGTGTATTCTGGCCTACCACAGCAATCCTCTGAAAGTTTGGCATGCGGTCATGCATGATTGATCTTATGGGCTGGGCAGGAGGACTTGGAGAAGGGTTTGAAAGCTGTCGTACGATTGTAATAGGTTGTCCTATGGATGTTTGTCTTTGGACGTTGGCATGATTAATGGTTTTTATTGATTGAGCTTGTACATTGGTTACTTGATCCATCTTTGCAACAATCCCTCGAGGTGGCACGGCTGCAGGTTTGGGTGCAGCTGGAGCTGGTGCCGATACTTGAGGTGGAGGAGGTGGCGGCGGCGGCAAATCTTCAGCCACAGGGGGTGGTGGAGGCAGCAGCATTGCAGCAAATGGAACTGGGGGAACCACCCCTGATTTGGCTGCAGGACTTGATGGCACAGCCGATGATGAAGGTGGTGGTGGTGGGGGAGGTGGTGGTGGTGGTGGTGGTGGTGATACAGACAAAGGGAGCCCTGGTTTGGTAAGAAGAATAGGCTTTTGGGGTGTCACATGATGTTGAGGCATCCATGGAGCTAAAGGGACGCTCCCTGCCTTTTTTGTGAGTTGTTGTGCAGGAATTGGCCTAGAACAGTCATCTGTATTAAGATCAGGTTTATCCTCTGGAAGAGTGTCAGAAAATCTCTCATCTTTGTCCTTTTCCAAGGGAAAATCAAAATCTACCTCTACTTCCTCTACGTCCGATTCCTCCTCTGGCTCTTTCTCAGCTAGTTGAAACATTAGTTGACCTATACCAAAAGATTGATTGGCTTTTTTAATTTTAGATTTTTCTTCAGGAGTCAAGTATTCATTATCATCCTCTTCTTCTTCTTCCACCTCTTCACTTCTGTCCTGATTCTCCCTACTTCTGCTGAAAGCATTTGTAGAAGTTACACGTTTTCCACCTGTCCTTTCATCGTCTAACAGCTTGGGAGGAAGTTTACGGACAGGGGGAGGAGGTGGTGGTGGTGGAGACTCTCTTTGTTGAACCTCCACAACATTCCTCTGTTTTCCTGAGAGACTGCTCAGGGTACTCAAGAGGTCTGTGGATTTACCAGAGTCCGCTGGTACAATCCGACTACTGATCAACTTTGTCAAGAACTGCATTGGATTGGCTGGCATGACGGGTGCTACATTCTGTTGTGGAACAGCGTTTCTATACTGAGCCCCTCCTGGAGGCATTTGGGTGGAGTAATAAGGGTTATCTGCAGGTAGCTCGGAGGATGAGGGTTCTTCCATTTGTAAATGTTCATCTCTGAGGGGCGTTGCACAGCGTGTGACTTCAGAGTCTCTTGCTTGTGGGTTTGGATATTCAAAATCTCTGGAAGGCAGAGGCTTCTGCACGTTGTTGAAACCATACTGTGATTGTGGAGGATTATAGGTATCACCCTCATCAGAATTACCTGTGTATGTATTTGAATATGACTGTTCATAAGATGATTGAGCGCTACTAACAGGAGGAGGAGGACGGTTGTATGAAGGAGTGTACGTAGCTGCAAGTGTCGGTTCGTAGGTTGATGCACCTGGAGGATTATATGAAGGAACTGGTGCAGGTGCTGGTGGTGCAACTGGTGGACTGTATACAGATGGCACTGGCGGGTTGTATGGCGCATTGACAGTATTATATGCTGATACTGTTGATGAGTTGTAACCTGTGGTATCATTGGGGTTGTATGGCACAGAGTGTGCTGGATCATATGGTGCTGTTGATACTGTTTGGTTATATGTCTGAGAGACTGTAGGAGTATAAGCAGGTGAAGGCTCTGGTGTGTAGACAGAGGATATGGTAGAAACAGGAGGAGGTTGATAAGACGGTGTTACTGATGGTGTGGTCACTGCGTAAGCAGTAGTTGCTGTAGATGCTATTGTGGTATATGCTGGTGATACCGGTGCGGCAACAGGTGTATATACTTGCGCAGGAACTGCAGCTGTTGGCGTATACACAGGACTTGCTGCAGGAGCTGTTGCTGAATACGACGGTGATACTGTAGCAGGGGGAGGTGGTATATAAGCCTGTGTCCCTGAAGAAACAGTTGGGGTATAGCCTGTAACCGTTGGAGTATAAACTGGTGCTGCCGTTGCTCCTGTAGGAGAGTATGCTGACACAGCAGGGGAAGCGACCGGGACATATGCACTTGGCTCTGATGCAACAGAAGGAGTATAGGCAACTGATGATGCTGGGTCGTAAGGGGTTGTTACAGCTGGGTCGTAAGGGGTTGTTACAGCAGGAGTGTAAGGTGCAGCTGTAGAACTGTACGTGGTTGTTACTGCAGTTGGATTATAAACCGCTGAGGCCGCTGGACTGTATGTCGTAGCTGCAGCAGCAGGATCGTAAACTGCGGGACTTGCGGGACTATACGCTACACTCGCCTGAGGTGTAAAACCAGTGGTCATGCTCGGGGTGTAAACGGGTGTGGCCCCTGCGGTCGTTACCAATCCACTACTTTGCCTTTGAGAAGGGAAGTCAAAGGGGCTTGCGTAAGAAGAATGGGCCGGTACATTTGGTGAGATTGACTGTATCTTCTCCCCCTGAGATGTTGTAGCATTTGGAAAGTTAGGAGTGCTTGCAATGACAGAGATTTTCTGTCCGGACCTATCAGTTTTGGACAAGGACCTCTTCTTGGACTTTGAATCTGCATCTGTAGATAGAGTAAAATATAAGGACATTTATAAACTACACGTCAGGTGAAGCTTAACAATGTTTACTTCATAAAAGTGCATCATTTTTATAGGGTCTCTATGGAGAACGTGCCCGAACATGTTTACAAGATTAAATACAATAATAATAGGTCAATTTATATAGTGCAGCTACTAGATGAATGTACCCCACTGCGCTTAATACAAGGTATCATATTATTACCTGACTTTAGCTGAGCTGCCATAATAAGGCACTAAAGCATTAAAGGAATGTCTTCCTACCAGGAACCCGTTCACTTCACCTGGGTGGAGAGTGGCAAATGTAGATCAATGTCTTGCCAAAGGACATTGGTGTCGCGGTGGGACTCTAACCGCAAACCATGTGATCCAGTCTGGTGACGTATCCGCTTGACCCCAACACCTCTACAGACCAAAGCTACCCACAAACTACATATTTTATTGGAAGAAAAAAAACTCCCTCACTACTGCCCTAAATTACTTTTGACTTTTAAATTTTAAATTTAACAGTGCTGAAAACATTGTAATTATTATTTTCAAATACAAGCAATTGAATTGTGTTTATAGATTTTTGTTCTGCTTACCTTTATGACGCCTCTTCCCACTCTTGGAGGGTCTTGATGATTTGGCAGGCACAGCAGCTGGACGTGAAGAAGAAAAAACACAAATCATGAATGCCAGATAAACACATAAATATACAGGGTACATGAATTGATTTGTTGCAAACAGGCCGGTCCACAAGCGGTTAAAACATGTAACAGTGACAGGTTTGAATTGTTATTGTACACATTGGAAGTCAGCAACAGGTTAAGGTTCATTCTCACCCAAAAATATTTATGAAATATTAGTCATAAATTATGTTTGAAAATGCTTAAAATTTGGCTCAGATTACATGGGTTGAACATGAATTGATTTAGGACATATGTTATTTGTTTAAGTTACACCAAGGCCCGAGTTATCTCTGGTTTAGTGCCCAATGGGTTAAGAAATGAATTCTACTGGAAAATGGCATTACTTTTAAATCCGTAATGCGCCTAGTTCAGACAGGGACACTTACTAACAAACAATGAATACCATCAAAAAAAAGAAAAAAAGCAATATTAACATAATTGCATAGTAACAATAGCAACACAATTATTATCATTTATTATATTTAATGGCATTTCTTAGGGTCCTGTTATATATATATATATATATAATTACTTATCTAAAGGATTCTACTATTCAGAAGAATTTTAAAATAGCTGTGTGACATGTTTATTTTACAGACAAATACTCTATTTGCCATAACAAATCTGAACTTCAGACTTGACATTATTTATTGGCTTTGTGGAGTCAATAATCTTTCCACAAAGGTGGCTTTGTGTTCAAAAGACATCTGAAAACCAGTTACTTGCAATGTAAAATTTGTTACAAGCGCTATATAAATTTTTCGTATTATTATTATTTTCAACAATCAAAATCACTTTACTTAAATTAAGATACTAGTAATATTTTTTTTCTTCTCAGAATACCACCTCTAAAATTGAAAGTAAATCCTCACCTATAATCTTTCCTCCTTCATCTGTGTCCGAGAGTTCCATATCTTCTAAATCTCTATTCACTCCATCTTGCTCCTGGGGAGGGGTAGCACCTGAAAGCACAAACACACAGAGAAAGAATCGGTCATTACAAGACCATATAGAGATCAGATATCAGCCAGGCACGCAGGCAGAAAGGAACAAAGTGAGCTTCCTTGTCGTGTTCTGGGCGCTGTTTTGTGAAAATTGTTATCAATAACTAATATTACATTTCTATGACAAATTTGCTCTCACTCAGCCAATCAAATTCCATGATTTCAGTAGCTTATAACAGTTATTGTAACTTGTTATTGATAACAAGTTTTATTTTACCAGGCCCTGACCTTATGAGGTCACCTCTTTAAAAACTTAACATTCTATGAAAGAGGTTGAGAGAACCTACAGCACTTCAGGGTTTTCAAAAGGTTTAAATAAATCAAATTTTCTTTATGAAATTGACAACAATCATTTGGATTTTCTACTCTATCATAGCTTTATTTTTGTAAGCGCATTAATTGAACTGGAGATTTGCAAGGAATTGCCAATTTGAAAACAAAATAGTGATAACGAATTCCACTCTGCGTTGCCAATTCAGAGACTTCAATGATTATTTTTGATTAAAATCGCTCTTATTCATGAACGTACAATTTACTTCCGCAAAGGGACTCAAATTTTCTAGCCATTTTTGCATTTTCTGTTCATGTACAACTTGTAATTCAGAGCATTCTCGATCAAAAGATAAAAATAAAACATCACTAAATGGTGACACTAACCTGCTTTAAACTCAAACAGGTATTCATTCAAAACTTCAAAAACAAACTTCAAAGCCCCTCTAAAGTATTGGGAGCCCAACAAATTTGATTGCAATATTTCACTTAAACTATATCATAATGTGAAAGGGGATGTCATATAAGATACATGTCTGCGAGGATTTTCTAAACTGAAGTTGAATATTGATGAATGAATACAAAATTTAGGTTTTCTGCGTTTAACAGAAAACCCAAATTATGTTTTCTTTTATCAAGTTTGGTCTTCAAACACATTTTTTGGGGGAAATCTTTGCAGAAATGTGTCTTAAATGACATTATATTCACATAATGATACAATCCAAGTGAAATTTTGCCATCAAATATTTGGCGAATTATGGGGTTCCAACACTTGAGAGGGGCTTTAAGCTTTGTTTAAGTTCAATTAAATTGACCCTTACCCGGTGAAGGAGCATCTGATGAGGGGGACGGTAGAGGGCTCATGTCAAGCTCAGGTAGAACCTTCTTGTAGTCATCCAACCTCTTCTTCAAGCTTGTTACTCGGGTACCAAAATTCTTGTATGCCTGGTTAGGAAAAGATTCAATGACATTCATCAAAACGGGAGGTGCCCAATGCGTTTGCTTTAGTAGTACACTAAGAGATGAAACATCAGAGTATCTATTGCTTGTTATTACTGCAAACTTGCAAAGCATGAATGCCCTACACCCTTTGTGTCCAATGAATCACACCTTAATCTCTCCTCCATCTATCTGTTTCATGACGTTTAAAAGTATGTTCTTGAATCTAAACGATTGAAAACACAAATATTGCCCAATTCTCACATAAAGACATTACCAGCAATAAACAATAAAATTAAGAAAAACAAAGAGCTATGACCAAGCACATCACATGCTTTCCCAAAAGGCAAATAAACTAATGTTGACCATGGGTTTTCTTTGAATGATGAAGAATTATTCAGAATTCCCTGTTCACGTTTTATGTTATTTAAAGCCCCTCTGCACTAGTTTGGCATGAAGGGATTAGACATCCCTGCAAGGTCACTGGCAGGTGGTTATCTCATCAAATAAGCTCTTAATTAAGATAAGTAAAATGGCATCATGGGGGATCAACGGGTACCCCTTAGGCATTGTTGGCTGTATAGAGGGCGCAAGAACACTAAACATTAAACATTCAATGCTGGATTTTAGACTTACGTTCGCAACAATCCTTGCTTCTCCCATCTGAGCATCAAAGTAGATCTCGCTCTTCTCTAGGAGATCCACCAGCTGCTTCCGGAGCTTGACTTCTTTCTCCATGGCAACCACAAACTCCTCCAGGCGATCCGCTGCATCCTCAAACTGCTGGGAGAACATCTTGCCTCCAGCTCGATCTAACAAACAACAAAACAAACAAAAAACAAAATTAAGTCATTTTTAGGGTTCATGAAGCTGTAGTTATTAATATTCAATAGCTTAAAACACAAAATCTCATATAAGCTACATCCTCCCAACTGCTGGGAAAACAGCTTGCCTCCTTCTCGGTCTGCCTCAAAAGAAGGATTATTGTGAGAGATATCCAAGTAATGTGTCAAATAAAAATGCTGTGATTGAATGGGATTCCAAGTTCCAAGGAAGACTGTATATTTTGAAGGTTTCTCCAAGTCAATAGACTCATCTGAACATGTTAGAGTAGCATTGCCATGCGTACAGTTACAAAATATCTGACCAATTCTTTGCATTGACTTTGGCAATGGATAATCATTTCAAAACCACATAGTGGCAACACACTAGGATGTCTTACCCTTGCACACAATCATAGCATTTTACCAGCTTGCCTTTCAAGGTCTGAGAAGTAAATATCCACTTTCAACTTTGGATTACCCCTTGAAAGATCACAGATACTGAACATATGGTAGTTCATCTCAATGTATGACAGCAGCCTTCTTACAGGTTGCTAAGACCACACTATGAATAATTATTGATTCTAGCTTTTGACGATCCTTTCAAAGACTACTGTACTGAACTAAAATATAGTTGTTAGTTGATGTTTTTACTTCAGAATGAGAAATAACCGAGATAAATCCTTCCCAACTTGGATACAGATCTTAAGCCAGTTTGGCTTTCCTGAACCAACCCATACCTGCCAACATTTGAAAATGAGAATTAAGAATTTTTCGCACGGTATGTCTTCGAAAATAATAAATCTGTAGCCTTAACTCTTATCCTGCCACAGGGCTAATCCCCCCAGTGCCAGAATTATAATGTGATAATCGGATTAACGCGATGGTACTAACAATAGCGCGTGCAAAACACTAGGCACAGTCCAATGGGCATAAACAATAACTGCTATTACGAATGCGTGCTAGCATGCAAGAAGAAGAGTAACAATAGCGTGCACGCAGCCTCATGGCAGGCTATGAGTTAACAGGCGTTCTTACATGCAGTGGCAGTGTAAATCTGTGCAAAAAAGGTAATACAAATTCGCTGCTCAATCATGTAGCCCTTCAACGCACGCAATACATGAACTCTCACATCGCGGCATATGATAAAATAAAACAAGCTTAATTTGGCTAAAGCAACACCCCCCCCCCAAAAAAAAAAAAATTAAAAATTAAAATCCGGAGTCCTAAAAATCCAGAAAAAATGAATATTCCGGATTATTCGGAAGGGTTTGGCAGATATGCCAACCCCATGGTATGCTGCAGGCCACTTCATTCAGTGTGGATCAAGGATTACTTAGTTTCCAAGAATTCTTTAAAGCCCCACTGCACTACTTGTAGCTACTTGCGCCCTCTATATAGCAAACAATGCCTAATCGTTAGCCGTTGGTCCCCCATGGTCCCCTTTTTCTCATGTTAATTGAGAGCTTATTTGATGAGATAACCACCTGTCAGTGGCCATGCAGGGAGGTCTAATCCCGCCTTTTTTCAATGACAAATGACAAATATCAGTGACAAATCTGCTGATAACCAATCAGAAGCAAGAATTTCAGTAGCTTGTAACAACAACTGTCATTTGTCACTGATGACAAGTTTTGTGAAACACCCCCTGGTCAAGCTAGTGCAGATAGGCTTTAAATGGACCATGTGGTAGAATGACTCACCTTTAAGCTGTGATATAATGTCCACATTGGTGACGTCAAGGTTCAGATGCGACAGCTGCTTGAACTTCAGCTCCACCTCATCTTCATACTCAGTCAGCTCATCTATCACATCTGGTACTTCTTCAGGCTATACACACAATAGAATTTCAAAAAAATTAGTATTCTTTATAATTTTAGCGAAATAAATTTGAAAGATATTTCTACCTTCAATCAGGGCTCAACATAAATCTTCACTCGAGATAAATCCAGAGCTGACAACCCAAACTGAACAAAAATCCTATCTTGAAAATAAAAACCCTTTTTTAAAATCGATTAGTACTCTCAGTTTCTCACCGCGAAAATGAGATTTTGGAGATGGGGAGGGGGGGGGGGGGGGGGCTGCTAATTTGCATAAGTTCCTACATATAAGTTGGCACACACACCCAAAATACACACACAATATTTTTTTTTTTTAAAGAGTATTTTATTGAGGAAAAGTCATACTATCATATTTACTTCTAAAAATCGTACAAAATACGATAAAATCATACTGCTGGCAGCTCTGCAAGTCCTTATCCCCAATTTTAACATTCAAATCAAAGCCCCCATACATACATGTAATATCCTTAATTTCCCTGTGCTGCCAAATAAGGTCATCCTTTGCTTTTGATATTAGTTACAGGTAGTCACCTGTTAATTTTGATAATAATACTTAAAAATGCAACTTTGCAGTAAGTCTTTTGTGACTGAAAATGATATATAGAGAGAATCAGAAAAAATGATAATTCTGTTGCAGTCAACAGGAGCTAAATTCAAATAAAAAAATTAATTAAAAAAACCCCGGACAGTATTCTGAGATTTGATCCATCTCAGTAAGATAAAATACCCTTTAAATCTTTTTACATTGGTATTCTGAGAATCTTTTTATCTCGTTTTTTATCTCACTAACTTTACTAAGACAAGTCCATTTGTGATGCAATAACCAATAAGATATGCTGTTAGATTTCACTCTCTTCACGATCAGCCAACAGAATCATGTTCTGTCACTCTTGGGCAAGAGAGTGCGAATAGGTAAATTTAAAAAAAAATCATATGCATGCCTCAAAGCGCAAAATTGCTTTTGCTAGGATTTTTCCGTGAAAAATGACTGAGGTAGGATAAGAGATTTTTGAACACCATTACAAGCATCATTTCAAATATATTAATCGGCAAAATCTGAACATACAACTCTTTAACCCAATGAGTATGTGGCTGGAGAAATGTAGTCTGTATTCAGTACTTTTAATTTATTTTGATTAGACAACTAGCAGCATAATTTAAAATAAATGTCGCGTTTACCGTGCATCTGAGAAATAAAATAGCACCTGCCCTATTTTAACTTTGACCTTTTCTATTACTCAACATAAGATGGGCATTAGCGTTTTATTACTCTGCAGTCATCATAGAGACAAAAATGTTGCCTACCTGGAATTCAGCCAGAAATTTGGCATCAACTTTTGGCTTTGGTGGCTTCTTGACTACAGCTGAAACATGAAATAGAAAGAAATAATCGTTATCAGAGAAAAGGTAACATGATACAGGATGATATGAAATGAAATTGAATAATCTGTACCTGCAACAGTATGTCATTAAGGGCTTTTCGATTGTCACGTCGATATCTTGTGAACTGTGACATGATGACGTCATTCTGACGATCTGTGCCAGTGATTGCACTAGTACGAGTCAATATTGTACTATACATTTATAAAGTATGCTGATGACACTGCTATCATAGGTTTCATTAAGGGAGGAAATAGTGAGGATGAGTATTTTTGTCAAGTTCATCAGTTTGTTGAATGGTGCGATCGCCACAACCTATATTTGAATGCTCTAAAAACCAAAGAGATTATTATAGACTTTCGACGTGGTGACGTAAATCATATCCCTTTGTATCATGAACAGGCAATCGAACACTTACATGAATATAAGTATCTTGGTACCTTGATTGATGATTTAATGATTACGATTTAATAAGAACACCAACGCTGTACACAGTAGAGCTAATCAACAGATGTTTTTCTAAGAAAGCTCAACAAATTTAACGTTGACAGGACGATCTTGCATCTTTTCTATCAGTCTATCATTCAAAGTGTTCTTCTATTCAATCTCATTTATTTTTATGGAACTCTCCCACAAGCAGACATAACTAAACTCGAACGTCCTAGGAAAATTGCTCAACGTCTTATCGGCATTGAATTACCACCCATATCCGTTTTTTTCTAATATTGACTAAAATAACTTCTATTATGAAAGACCCATCACATCCACTATTTTCTTGTTTTACTTTTAACCGCTCAGGAATCCGCCTGTGGGTACCAATTACCCATAGAGCCAGATACAGAAATTCTTTTATTCCTGATTCCATGCACATCTATAATGCACAAATAACACAATGTTCTCAGCTGTAATAGAAATAATAGCGATAATAGTGATTATGATTATTTGTTAACTTTTTCTCTACCCACCCAGTAAAATAAATTTGTAGGGATTGGGTTGGAAAGTGGAAAGTTTTCCACCTTATCACCTCTGTGGGTCAAAAACATCCGTTGTTTAGCTCTGTTGCTGATTTTTTTTCTACATTATTATGGCCATGTATTTTCTGTCATGCATTATAATCTGATTGGAAATTATGCCATCTCTCCCCTTTCCCTTTGGACCCTTACCAACTCTCCCTATATTCCTTTTATCAGTCCTTCGAGCTTGAACTCTTTTTTTCTTTCTCTTTCTGCTCGTACCGTATTTCGATTGTGATGCTGCTCCTATTCTACTTTCATATTCACAATTATATTCATACCTGAATTTATTCATGATGTGATTCAGAATTGTATTTTAAAATCATTAATCAGCTCATTTAAAGTGATGCATGTGCACATGAAATGTGTATGACTAATACATCACATGACGTCATCATATTTACTAATGAAGGGAGTGAACTTCAGGGGGAAGTGAATAAGGAGTGTCTACTACCTGAGTGAACACATGGTCTAGACTTGAACAGTGTTCTAATGAACACAATTGAAAAGGCCTTATTGTGAATGATCAAAGGCAGCACAATGAGATGTTGCAACTAGTGCTGTAACATCACGGATATCTCCAATTCCGTTTAACCGCCAGTCAAAACCGGACGGTTTTCGGTTAAACAATTTATTTATAAAAAAAAAAAAAAAAAAAAAAAAACTATTTTTTTTTTTTTTTTTTTTTTTTCTTCACCGACTCTGTCGGTAGCAAGCCAGGTCCGTGTGAAAAAGCGGGAAGGAATTTCATTTGTGCTTGTGTACTTGTCATAAATAATAGTAACAATGTCGATTTTAGAGGAATGTGTAAGATCATTAATGTAAAGTAAAAACAGTGGAGGACCTAGGATAGAACCTTGTGGTAGGCCATGTGTTCAAGTTGGATGAATTATTATTATAAATTACATATTGAGATCTATTACAAAGATTACTTTCAAACCAAGATGACAGACAAATTGGAGTGTTGTTCTAGTTTCAGAGTGGTGAGTCAACACACAGATTACTGAGCTGGGAGACATTGCGAGGCATAGTGCCAGGTGTAGGGGCATAAATCGAAACTTTAAAAAAAAAAATATTTAAAAAAAATAAAAAAATAAAAAAAAAAAAAAAAAAAAACGGGTAAACGAAACCGTCCAATTGAAAACGGAATCCGCCATGGGCGGTCGGATACCGGACGGTTAAACGTTTGACTACAGCACTAGTTGCAACATTTAAAATGACAAACTGCTTTAACAAGATAACCAATAATAATATCTCTCAAATCTGCATGCTTTAAAGGTAAAGACCAGTATTGGAAACGCCCCAATTTTAAAAAATGAAATGGAAGCTCTCATTACCAATCATGTGAAAGAATATGTTTCGACTAATACATGATAAACAATTTGCCGGAAAAACCGCCTACTAATTCATATATTTGGTAAATTTGTTTCTCTCATGGACTGTGAGAGATATAGGGTTGTCCCATATACATCTTTCTGTGTATAGTGCTTGTAACTTTACGAAGAATGGGCCAAATTTCTTATCATTTTGATGATTCCAGAACCTTGCAGATGCTAGATGCTAGATGATCAACCTTTTCTGATCGATTCCACAACGTTTCTTTCACAATGCAATCGCATGACCATAACTGGTCTTTACCTTTAAAGTGCATTTGGAAATTGACAGAAAAAAAATACCAGAAGGCAAATTCTGTTCAACTTGTTTAACTTGTTTAAACATTCATAATATTTTAATTCAGCAACCACAAGATACTTTAAAAACTGGCGATTTCAAGATAAATGACCTCTGATTAACCCTGTAACCGATGATCGGATCAGGGGCTGATCGTCGGCTGATCATGTGAAATTGGATAATAAATTCTGATCACCGATCAATGAAAATGATTGTTATAAAATACTATTTTTTTAAATGCAGAAAATGTTCAACTTTCATGTCCTGAAGATCCCTACATTAATGGCCACTATAAGATATAATCTGAATATTTTCTCCACCTTTTTTGCATGATATATTCTATTTAAATAAAATTATCTCCATTATTGAGTTTTGATGAAGGAAGATACAGTTATAGCTACTTCATCAGAATTTACAGAAAAACAAAATTTTGTGACAAATTATAGAAAACATAAAGAGAGAAATAGACATTTCTGAAATTATATATAAACATGGTGTAGTGATCTTCAAAACTAGAATAAGCCATAATTTACTTCTTCTTCTTAAATTTCAGAGTTGTTTTCAAATACTTATTTCTTACTGCTTTTATCAACAAATCAACTTAGTGTCAGGCAAACTTTTCCTTTTACCAATAGGTAATAAGAATATGATACTTCTGTTCTTTAGTGACTCAAAGTACTAGTTTTGACTCACTTCAAATATGTAATAATTTGTTAATAGTGCAATTTTATGTCATAGCATTTTAAGTTGAAATTTAATGTTTTTTCTGTCAGAATCAAACCAGAGTAGACTTTGATTGCTGAATCCCTCAATGTACATGAGTCTACAGAGTCTGTTAAAAAAATATCCATTAATTGCATGACCTGTTTGGTTGTAAATATACACAAAACTTGCTTGGAATATATATTAACAATCTACGACAGGTGTAGGGTTGTGTACGTTTACGTAGGCCTGGCGTAGGTTTGCTTATGGTTGCGTACGTTTGCTTACTGTGTGCGAAAGCGCCATGTAAAAATGCGATAGACGCTCATAGGAGCCGCGAGTGTAGCCATTGGTGCTAAAAGTTTTCTGGCCCTCAATCCACTGCTGCCTGCTGTCCAGAACACATCACTGCTGTTGGAATTACAGTCTGGATGCCCTGAAAAGACTAATTAGTCATGTGGCAGAACATGAACGCTTGGGAGAAGAGAAAGAACAGAGGAGGAAAGAAGCTAGAAGAAGAAGAAGTGTGTGGGTAAAACCTTGGATCCAGCGTAGGCCCCCTGCAGGGGCAATATGAACAGCTGATGAAAGAACTGCACGCTGAGGATGTTTCTGCATTTACCAATTTCATGCGGATGGGATCACAGGATTTCCATGAACTTCTGACATGAATTGCACCGAGGATTACCAAACGAGATACTAACTACAGGAAGTCTCTGAAACCTGGTTTAAAGCCAGCTGTCACCTTGAGGTTTCTGGCCACCGGCAACAGCTACAAGACACTTAAATATGAATTCTGAGTTGCCCATGACACTATTTCTGTGTTTATCCCACAAGTGTGCCAGGCAATAATCAATGAATTATCTGACAAAGTTCTCATGTGCCCAGGTACTCCAGAGGGATGGAAAACAAGTGGCACAATCCTTCTACAACTGCTGGAACCTTCCTCACCCCATGGGTTTGATTGATGGCAAATATCTTGCCATCAGGAAACCTCCAAAGACTGGCAGCTAATTCTATAACTATAAGGTTTTTTTCCTTTGTATTACTTGCAATTGTAGATGCTCAATACAAATTCATGTATGTGGATATTGGACACACTGGCTCTGGCTCTGATGCTGGTGTGTTTAACGAGAGCCCATTCAAGGCAGCAATTGAGGCAGTCAAACTGAATTGTAATGTGTTTTTATGTTACATATTGTATATCTTGTTTTCTTAAAGGTTGGCCTCTTACAAGGTTTGTTTCCTTTTTGGCCACTGCCCTCCTCACTTTTTAAATTCATCTTATGTATTGTCATACATTTGTCTGTTTATATATGTATTTTTATCTGTTGATCTCTTGCGGAGAAATAAATGAATCTGAAATAAATGAATCTGAATCTGCCTGAAGCAGACCCTCTGCCTCATGATGACCAGCCACTTGAATACTTCCTTGTGGGGGACGAAGCGTTTGCTCTCAAGACTTGGCTGATGAAGCCTCTGCCGCTTCGCAACATGACTCACCAACATAGAGTCTATAACTACAGACTTTCGCGAGAAAATGATTTTGACTAGGACTAGGATCTAGGACGCCTTTATACGTTTGTAATGCTTCGCCGGACTGCTGTACGGTAGCGTACTATTGCGTAGGCATTGCGTACAGTAGCGTTGTGTTGCGTAGACTTGCGTACAAAATGCGTACTTTCTGCGTATAGTGTCTACGCCGAAGGTCCATCTCGTGTACCCATTTGCATCCCTCAGCGTACAGTTACGTAGACTGGGGTAGGGTTGCGTACGCTCGGCGTAGTCGGTACGCAACACTACGCAAAGTCCGGTGTGAAAGCCCCTTAAGACTGCAAACCTTTGTATCATGAAACTTGCCAATTGTAACCATTAGATGTTTTCATGGGAAAAATATTGGGATTTATACAAATTTAGTGTTTTATATTTCTTTATTTTACAGCACAAACTGGACCACACATCCACATAAATATAAAAAGACTTGACAAACTTACGTTGTTGTTTTCCTGTAGCCGCAATGAGTTTATCACAGAAGTCTTTCTCATAAATACTCCTCTCTCCCCAAATCTTGAAAAGTCGCAAGACATTCTTTTTGATGGAGTCATCTCTGCATATAAGAAAGTAAAACAAATCAAAGAATTCTTGAGAAAATAATTTCTTTCACACAGCACACTTCACTCAGGCAATATCTTGATTTCTGGTAATGGAATTGCATATGAAGAGAAACTGCAAAATTATCATGATGATTATTTCAAACCAGGAATCTGTAGCTATACTGTGTTAAAAATATAACTTCTCCAAAGAGATATTGCACTGTAAATACATTCTCAGTGAACTGTCGAACGTCTTGTGTTGAGTCGACTAGTTAACACACTCATACGCACTCGCATAGAATAGGGTAAGCACGGAACCCAAATCTGGGTTTAATGATATCCTTTATTTTTTTCATACTCCTTAACCGTTTACCTATAGAATAACAGGTAGAATTTTAGAGGTTGATTCCATTATAGATTATAGCTATTTTGGACCTATTATTCTTTTTAAATAATTTTTTTAAAAACCCAATACATATATGCCTGGATTCATACTCACTGGCACAGAGCAGCTGCATCCTCTAAGACATTCTTGAAGGCATCCACAAAGACTGTCGTCCCTTTGCGCTTACTGTTCTGAATCACATCATTCGCCAAGTACATATAGGTCAGCTTCACGCGAGCTGATTTCACTGCAAGAAGTGGGATATAAATTATTAGAACAATTTAGAAATCTTTACTATATTGGATAAAAACACAATTGTTTCAATACTTTTTCAATATTCCTTCTGCTAATAATAAGTTTTACACAATATATTTGTTATGTTACCATAGTACCGTATTTAGAGATTGTTCCACTCATGTACGTGACGAGTTTAACCTCCTAGGTCAGATTATAAAGACACTGAGGTAACTCCCACAAGAAATGAGTACTTGTTAAAACTTGAGTTTCAAATCAGCAAGGATGCCAGTTACCACAGTGAGAAAAAAAAGTTGGTCAAATAAATAAACATAGGCTGAAATTTCGTTCATATTGACAACCCTTGCCTGAACATTCCATTGTCTTTGAAGTAGAAAATAGAGTAGAAATGGTCACATAAACATGAAACATGAAATCATGTGATACACTACACCTAATAGTAATACTTAGCAGTATGTGACAACTTAACAGTATGCAACATTGAACAAGTATGTCTTGAGTGCAGTTTTAAATTCATTGAAATGGGTTATATAAATATTGCAAAATTATTTACTTCACTTGTATCAAAGAGAACTGTTGCTGAGCTAGCGCCATGGCGTCCCTGGCCGGTGTGTGCGCTCTAAGTTTACACTATTATTATTATTGACAGATGACAGATTACGAATAGATTGTGGCCGTCTGTTCCAACACTCTTCTGACTCTCAGAACTCTTACCTTCCTTGAAGATATCAAACCAACAATCCAAGATCTGACGATAGTGATTCTTGTGGTGGACGATCCAATGTGACAGGGCCTGTATACTGTCTTGCGCACCTGACAGTTGACCCAACCTCTTGCGCAAGCTCTCGGGCGTAACAGAAGAAGCACTGGTCATGATGCTGGTCTCCTGCTGAATCTGTAAAGGTGAAAGACAAAACATAGATCATTCAATGCATTACCAGACTCCTTTTACCAGACACCCTGTAAGAGGCTGGATATCTTCATAAATAAGAGGATATGCTTGGAAAGGTCAATAAATTTTGACCACAATTAAAGTATGAAAGGGATTCTAAATATGGTGTCTTGAAACTTTATATGACAAAAATGTGGAGTTTGTTCACTCGTGTAAACAACCTATTTTGGACAACTTAAGGATCTATATTGTGCTTAACCATATACAATTAAAATAGGTGAGTGCACACATTGTGCAGTTTTTACAGATAATTACAGGAGCACTAAAAAATTGTTTGTCGAGGGGATATACGTCATTTTCAAAGCTGTTACTCTTTCCTAGCTAGACAAATTTTTGGTAATTGGTCAATCAATTGATATTGTAATTTTGTTTGTTTGTTAGTGTTCGGTTGAAGTTCATTGGCAAATTAATTAAGCCCGAGTAGGTACGGTCAGTCACACCGAGTCCCGACTGTTGCCATTAGGTCCCGGTTTCGTATTTTTGGAAACCGATGCTCCGATAAAAATAATGAAATATATAAGAAATTGCATTTACTTTTTACCGATCTGTATTTCATATTCTAGCTCATCCTGAATCGATCTGAACTGCGGATTTATATATGGGTTGCAAATAAGTTCGCTGTTCGCTACATGAGGTTGTTGTTGCCAGCGCAGGTAGCAAGCAAGCTAGCTACTAGGGGCCCGTTCCTAGAAATCGTCATAAATCTCAACTTCTTGACTATCCCATTGAAACGTGTGTTAATCGGATAGGTGATCGACGTGTAAAATTTATGGGATTAGTGACTGACCTAAAAGTTTATAATTATGACTCCGTAGGGCCTAGGGGATTATGTCTACGCTTTGCAACGCAGACTTTAGACTTGCACCTCGCAGCCATGGTAACCGAAGGGGATTATGTTGCAATACGCTATGCAAACGCGAACTTTGGACTTGCGCCTTCTGCATCAACTGCTGTTCGTTACCCTAAAAAATAAGGACCGTCTGCATTTTTCGCGAACGTTTTTTTTCTTCGGCGCTGTTCGGTTGTAGGGTTCTCGATCCGCGCGCTGGCAATGCGAAGAACGGATTGGGCGTAATAATTACCACCGGTTCACCATCTACTTTTATGCGTTGTCCGTCTTCCCAAGGATTTATCATTCATAACGCGGAATCCGATTTTCCCCATTGCCCAGCGCACGGATTGGGAACCCTACACCTGCAGAGCCTCGAAGAAAAAAACCTCCGCGAAGAGGGACGCAAGTTGTCTGCGTTTACGAGGATATCCACGTTTATGCAGAGGATCCTCATTCGTTTCCACTAATCACTATTTTCGGTTGTAGTATAGCCCTCTCATCTCTCATGAATTAAAGTTAGATCTACAGAATAGATCTACAGACTAGACTACAGTAAAAAAAGGAGGAATTACTAATTAGTCTAGATCTACACTCTAGATCTATATTGAGGAATTATATTAAGATATTGAATGTGGACTTATGATCATCCAATTTGGTTCTTGCCAAAAGGGTAGTTACACGAAGTTAACTTCCGAGGAGAAATAGCGCGTCTCTCGGACTGTCTGCCTCCCCTGGCTTCTCCGTCGCGTCGCGTCGGTGGGGACATGCTAGCAGCACTTCTCCACTCAGAGACAGTTGGACTCGAACTTAGCGCTTAGCACAGTTGAAAATCGCAAGGAAAAACAAATCACATCTCAACAAATTACACAGTCAAATTACGACACATCAGCAGTACCGATATTTAGATAGCATCGTAAGAAAATAAATTCATAGGGCAAGGTAACAAGATTCTCCCTACATTTAACAGCAAACCAAATAACAGTACAAGTAATCAATGTTGAAAACATACCAAAACACGTAAACGGTCGGGTACCAGTAAGTCGCCATGTTTTTTTAAGGTCAGTGATGGGTCATAAAGCGCTCTCGATATCTCGCTAGCGCGCGCTGTATACCGTAAAGCACGTGTTCCCAGGTACGCGGGTAGTTCGCTTTTGGGCCAAACAAAATCCCTGAAACATTGGGTATGATATTGTGTTGGAAAATCACTAAAAAATTCTGTATAAAAAAAGTGTTGAGAACTATGATAATCAAAATTATGAAGATTGTCAAGTATTCAGTTGGGGGGGGGGGGGGGGTATACTCACATCAATTAAGACATTACGGGGGTGTGCCGCTCTATAATGGGTCACCTTTTTACAAAAAATCCCTTAAAATGGGTCCCGTTTTTAACAAAAATATCCCTATAAACATGGGTCTGTTGTTCAATATTTCTAAAATTTCCGGCCTTTTTGTTTGCATATATCGGAAACACACTCGAAATTGCGAAAAATGTGCTTTACTTCGAGAAAAATTCCTCAAATGACCCTTTAAAATGGGTAGGGGTTTCAAGGCTTCCGGCGGCACACCCCCGTCTAAACCACTTAGTTCTGAGACCCCCGGGCCCGGGGGATTCAGTTTTATTCTGAAAAAGCAAGTCGTTCAGAATGTAGCCTATAGTTAGCCGTATCCTACATTGTGAAATTCTGAACAACGAATTACTGTTTTATTCACGTTCGTTTATCAAAGGATAAAAGCTTTGATAATTATGTTTCATATACACTAAGACTATGGAAAATGCGCCTCGCTTCTATTTTATGTACGAAAAAGAGTTGGAGTTTTGAGAAATAAATTAGCCTATACGATGAAAAAAAAAAAAAATTAACATTAACATTTATACTTTCAGTGAAATAAAAAGGGGTTGAAAATCAATCTATTTTGAGAGATAACAACAATAAAAAGGGTGAGGGGGTAACTGCACGAGCTGGGTATTGAACCCGATACCTTCCAAAGTTACGAGGGAGAGGGAGAGGGAGGAGGGGGGAGGGGGGGGGCAAGGTCCCCTGGATCCGCGCCTGATTGCATATAGAAAGATAACCCTGAACGAGTATTCCGGCGCGTACAGCAGAAGTTTGAACTATTTAAAAAAAAAAAAATCTTGAAAATGGCCCAAAATTGACGTTTTTGAACCCCCGGGTTATAATGCGCACTTCTTTTCTCTTTCCTTTCTTTTCCCCACTTTTACCTTCTTTTTTTTCTTTTCTTTCCCTTTCCCTTTCATTTTCCCCTCCCCCTTTTCTCATTTTCCCGACAGCAGCGCAATTTTACCAGGTGGGGGGGGGGGGGGGGGGGTGTCGCACCCCCACACACCCCATTTTAGCGACGCCCCTGGTTGTGAATGCAATTCCTAATGCTCTCGAATCTCTCTTCTATCGTTGTTTAATTCTCTTTCATTTAAATTATCTCTTTCCCCTAGTCTCTTTGTCCATCTTTTTTGTGTGGTTCTTCTTGTGCTTTATTATTATTATTATTTTTTTTTGGGGGGGGGGGGCGCTACACGCCTGGCAAGAGGGACCCCATATTATGCACACTGCAAAATTGCGTGTCTCCCCGCCCTTTTCCCGATAAAAAAAACACCTTCTTATAATATCATCCCCCTTTCTTTCTTTTCCCTTCTCATTATTCTCCTTTTTCGCCTTTTCTCTCCTCTCTCTTCTCCTTTCTTCCTTTCTCCCTCTTTTTCTCCTCCCCCCATTTCTCTCCTCCCTCTTTTCTTCTTCTTCCTCTCTTCCTTTTTCTTTCCTTCCCCCTCCTTTTCTCCCTTTTTCTTTTAAGTTCCCCCCTTTTTTCACGGGGTGGGGGGGGGGGGGACACGTGCCCTCTGTATCCCCTGAATCTGCCACTGTCGGGTACCACTATATATATTGGGGCCAACTCCAGCTTAAATACTCTAAAAAATATAGACCCTTTTAAGTACAGTCCTCTCCCAAAAGTCCCCGGATAGTTTTTTAAAACAACATTACCCACCCCCCCCCCCGGCCGCCGTATAGGCCCCTATTTACCTTTTTTTTGGAGAAACCCAGTGACATGTTATGCTTTATACCCCTTTCCTTTACATTAACAGCAAATATCGGGCTTTCCTGCCAAATTAGTTGATCTTTGGTGCATGTTCATCTTTCCGAACTTGATCTCATCAAGAAGTGTAACTTCTTGATCTCATGGCTCACTTTTAGTTTTACTCAGTGGTGGATCATATTTTTTAAATATTTATTATTAAAAAAAATAAAATAAAAAATAAAAACAACTTTTTTTTTGGGGGGGGGGGGCCGGGGGGGGGACGCCCCTGTTTTTCAGTACATTTTTGGCGAATTTAGGGTTGATTTTAACACGTGCCCCCTGTGCCCCCCCCCCCCCCCCCCCCTGGATCCACCACTGAGTAAAACTAAAAGTGAGCCATGAGATCAAGAAGTTACACTTCTTGATGAGATCAAGTTCGGAAAGATGAACATGCACCAAAGATCAGAAGGAACGCCGTGCGTGGCGCGGCGCAGATAATCTGTCAAAATTGAAGAGCGCCATATACCATCTAAACGCCAACGACAACAACAACACTGCTCGCGGTCATCTCTCTCCATTTGTCGGCTGCTAGTTGCTGAAAGGGGATAAATAGACATTTGTAGACTAGGATAACCTAGCTGAGCTTTTTCAGCTTTACGTTTGGCATCTAGTGCAGTGATTGATGATAAACGGAAATATTTACCAGCACCTATAATTAACATTACCATTGTTTGGATTCAACTTTTTTTTAGTTTCAACGGTCCTTCTCCTTATCCGTCCCCCGTGAGCGCGGGGCCGGGCTTTTGACGTCAACGACACACTGGTCGGTACGCGTACGGGCTATTCACCATAAACTAAAAGTCCAAAGATAACTTCAGTCACTGAGTCAGGTTCTGAACTTCTAAAGATCTGGTAAACTTTCTAACTTTCAGAATTGTGATGATTGTAAAATTGTATTAATTTCTTCATTTTGTTTTATAAAAATAGTTCAGGTTCATTTTCGAACGAAGCACCACTCAATGAAACGACCGGAAATTTTAACAGGAAGTTTCAACAGGATCAACCTCACAGTTCCGTATACTGATGCTGATGCTGATGCTGATAACTCTGATTATAAACCCTCATTAATCCAACTAAGAATTATCTAGGTCTACATCTATCATCTAGGCCTACTCTATGAAATAATTAAATCATTGTAATTTTTTTCATCAGACAAATGTACCCATGCAGGCTCTACGTACTCGAGTCTCAAAGCATGCAGTTTCACTTTGTGATAAACAAATGCTGTTTGGCATTAATTTTATCTTGATATTAACATAAGTAAGCTTTTGACCGAGAGCTTCAGTCTCTGTTATCGACAGTTCCGCTGAGATTACATCTGGCTCCTCTGACCGCTCCTATGGAAATGTTGACAAATGTCAGTTTTATTAAAGAATGACCCATTCCACTTTTAGTTTACGTAAGCTTATATACTCATGATTTTTTGTGTCTTCGTAACAAAATATTTCAGTTCTAGTTTTGTTGTTGAGGTTTCCTTGATTCTTTCAGGCTCAAATACCACATTTCCTATCAAACCCTTACAAAAATGTACCATGGTAACCATGGTACTTTTGTCCAAATTACCATCCACCATGGTAACCATGGTTATCATGGTACAAAAACAATGAAATACATTGGGTCATTAAACAATGTATTTCATTTTAAAGCCTCAAACAATACCATATTAAATCTTATCAGAGTTCTCATTAATATGGGTCAATGCCAAACTTCTTTAATATTGACTTGGATTTTATGGGGAAGTCCACACTGATACGAAGTTGGTTTAAATAGGAGCAGAAAAACAAGAGGTTAGTGAAAGTTTGAGCAAATTCTGATAAAAAAAAAAGTAACTTACTAATTTCTGAAGTTGCAATCAACCAAACACAAATTGGCAACCCTGACATATCTTGCAAGCTACTCTCCTATCTTTTTCATGTACATATGATTTCATAAAATTTCCATTTTCTGTGTTATTGATGGTGGAATTGATTTTTTTTCCATACAGGGATTGTATAGAAACGTAGTTTGCCATAATTTTATTTAGGCTTGATGTATGATTGAAACAATTTATTGATGTGAAATAGAAATTTATGATTTTTGTTTAGTACAGAGCAAATGGGAAGGAAGTTCCCAAGATATGTCACAGAGTTGCAAATTTGTATTTGACCGATCGCGACTTCAAAAATTCATAACTTTCTTATATTTTTAATCTTAATTTGCTCAAACTTTCACCGAATAGCTGTTCCTCTGAGGGAGACTTAAAAATGTGCATTGATTTTATTGCGTAATTGAAACATTTAGAACCATTTTGTTTTATCTTACTTTATTTCTCTTCAACAGCTTCAAGAATCTCAAACACAAAATGTCATCAAGAAAGTTACCAATATTCAACAATTTGAAGGCATGGTTTTCCTCAAGTGTTCCTCGCACGTTGAAAGATTTGTGGAGTGAGTAATGAAGTTATAAACATGACCACATCAATCACTAGCTAAAGAAAAATAGTCTGCTGTGAGCAAGAAGGGTTTTAATACACAAAGTACACTTAGGAGGCGAGTTGGCTCAGTCGGTAAAGCGTCCATCTGTCGAACCAAAGATCCCAGGTTCGACTCCCACCCAGGCGGATGACTGTAGCCTGTGTTTTGTGTTAACGTGCCCCTTCCCTTGTTCATAGACGCGCAGGTTATGTTAAGTGGAAAACACTCCGTCCCTCGGATAGGACGTTAAATGGAGGCCCCGTGTAGAGAAGAGTCGCTACCTTTGCATGTTAAGAACCCACTGCACTATTCGTATAAGAATAGGGGGAAACCCCGGTGTAGTGGTCCACCTGCACACCCCAGTATAGTACGATAATACTCTGTAAAGAGGTCTGTACTCAAAAGGAAGAAGAAGAAGAATACTCTTGATCCAAAAGTGCTTGAGGCTACTCCCTTCTGCTTCTCAGTACAGTAGATGAAATATAAATGAAACAAAGTGGGTTCAATTAAACATTTACAAAGATAAGTTCATTTGCCATTCCATTTTACTTCATTCATAAGTAATAATCCTTTAAATGAACATTGTAGTGAGCAAGAAATGAATCTGTAGTTGACAATAATTGTATAGATCAACAAGAACAATAGGCCCACTTCATGACATCAAATTGATCATCTCAAAAACTTGATATAATTTTGGTATGATTGTCAATTAATTGGTAATGGTATGTTTCCTTAATATGAACCGTCTTTGGCACTATATTACCAGTATTTTATTTTTTGTTTCCACCTCCAGAGAAACAAGGAGGGGAGGATGTTTCTTGTAAGAAGGATGCCAATTTCATCTTCTCAAACGATGCTACTTGTCCTGATACTGTCGAGTAAGGACACAAATGAAAACTATTTAAATCTTCTAGTTGATTTATTAACCCAACTAACCTCAATCCACAGTTCATTTTTGTTACAAGATAGGTTTCCCAAGTTCCACACCCAACTGTCTCTTTTCTAGGAAGTGTTTAAAAAATAAAAAAAATGATATGTCATACATTAAAAAAAAAAAAAATGGAAATATGGAAGAAAAGAAATTATTGCTAGAAAGCTACTTAAAAAAATTCCTTAATTTTATTATCAATTATATATCTAGTCTTTGAAATCAATGTGTTATAAGGAAAATGTTGTTTGATTGATATTAATTTCAACTTCTAAATTTAACAGGGGCTAGTGGGAATAGACCCTAAAAATTTAAACCTGTACCCCTAAAAAAGAAGTCGATATGGAGTCCGGATGAATTGTTTATTCAGGACAGTATAGACTTTTCTATTACTTTGAGTTTTGTACTATATATTATGACATAATCAGTAATAAGCCCTCTTGAATCTTTATGCATAGGATCTATGAGAGTGATGAGTTCCTGCGGGGCTTCCTAACCGTCTTCCATTCAAGCTACATTGATGCTTGTATGAAGGAGAAGACTGCTCATGAAGTAGCAGCAGCACAGTATATTCTACTCCCTCCAGACATGGCAGATGGCAAGTAGCAATTTGGTATTTTGTTTAAAACTTAACATCCCTTGATGTATTTCCCCCCTATTTCAGCACCTTGAAGATTTTAAAAAACAATGTGGAAGATGTGAAAACAGACATAATGCACAAGTCAACATCAGGGGAAGAGTTTTTTCTTGTGAAATGATGTTTGTAGAAGCATTCTTGTTTACTACTGTAAATGCCTATAGTGATAATCAATCACTCTGTGAATAGATGTGTGTAATTGTTTTGCTAATGTGTTCTGCAGATATCCAGAAACTGGCTTATGTTCATAGAACTTCGAATCCCGAGAAGGCAGAGACGATCCCTACCAAGAAACAAGCTCAAAGTAGAACCAGTAAACCAAGTACAACAAATGAAAACACCAACTCAAACCACCATCAACAAAGGTTTGTAATTGTAATTTTTATTTGTAACTTGAAATAAGTTTCCTTTAATTTCACAGACTATTCAGTTAGAAGTATTGTGGACAGCAGCACCGGGATAACAAAGAAACAAACACAGAATTAACATATTTGTCACATGCTTGTAGGTTAATAAGTGTAAATTTGTTTTGACTACCCAGTATGTTCATAAATGACAAATCAATGAATTTCATTTTAATTCACCAAACTTATTCATTTGCCTGAAATTTGACAATGTACATTGTAATTTTTCAGCGTTTTTAGATAGATTTACATTTATTTTCCTTTTTCTTGTATCTATTACTTTTGAGACCAAAGTTTTTATTGCAACATGATTAGCATTATATCAACTACGTTGGTTGTCGCTACATCAGCAAGTTTCTTAGTTTCTGTTGACATTTTCTGCTTCCAATAACCCCAAATAAATGAATGTTGATTTCCCCAATGAATTCTTATCTTCAGCAATGTCGCAGTGAAGTATTCAGCTCTCTCTTTCTTAAAGCCCCACTGTCCTACTTGTAGCTACTTGCTCCCTCTCTATAGAAAACTTCCCCAATCGGTGCCTGTTGGTCCCCCATGATCCTCTTTTTCTTATGTTAGTTGAGAGCTGAGTTTTTGAGAAATCCACCTGTCAGTGACCTCGCTGTGGGGTCTAATCCCTTCTGGCCCAGTAGTGTTGACAATCTTTAAATCTCTGTTCTTCAGGTTATCATCTGAGCCTTGTCATTCTAAGCCAAGCAGAGAATCTCCAAGCTTTGCTCACGCTGCAGGTTAGTGGGAAAGAAGGTCATACTTTAAAAATGTTCAATAAACCAAGATTTTTAACTTCTGACCAAAAGAAGTTTGATGGTATATAGGCGATGTCACACAGAAAAATCCCTTAAAAAAATCCCTTGAAAAATCCTTTCAAGGGAGAATTTTCTTGTTTCGTTAGAGGATTTTTAATGGGATAATTGATGACGTAGACAGCGATTAAGAGGATAACTAAAATCCGGATAACTAATATCCAGATTTTTGGCCTCTGTGTGACACCGCCTTATATGACAAATTATCCTCCACTGTAACACTTTGCCTATGTATTGTTCTATTTAAAATAAATTAAATCAAATATTGATTGTTGTATAAAGGAAATAAGTGTGAAATTTCAGTCATAAGTTTTTAATTCATATAGCGCAGTAAAATGTCTTTTTGGAGCCAGAAGGGCATGAAATCATACTTTAACAAGAGAGTAATAATGCTCTTCTGGCTCCATACAGATGAAATGTAGAATTGGGACAGTTGCAACTAAAGATAGACTGTTTCTCCTGTATTTATGGTGAATAGAATCAAACTCACAGTGATTGGAGTTGGAGTTTAAAAGCAGTTTCCGCTTCCCCAAAATATATGTTTTCCTTACACACATTGTCACTGGTCCAAATAATATTTTATTTACTTGACATTTTTGAAAACACAGGTGTGTACTATATTGAATGTGAATTTAATTTTCATCTTACAGATATTGTAAACACACAGTGTCACTGGTCCAAATGATATTTATTTACTTTTTTGTTAGTGAACTTAGGTGTGCTCTCAACATTGAAAATGGATGTTTGATTTTATTCCTACAGATATTGCCTTCAGATTCGACGATCTTGCAAGCATCCCGTACGCCAAGTCCTTGCCGAGGTTTGAAGGTATCGTCACAGACTTCATCCCTGGAGTCAACGGTTGTTCATTGTCTCTGAAATCATTGTGATATCACCAAATGAAACGGAGAGCACTCTTAGACTAATTTGAGGACTTAAAAAGTGTACCTATAACCAGAAAATATTTTGCTCTGAATGTTTCCTGTGCTATCCCATATCCAACAGTTTAGCTTCAAATATTATACAGTGAAACCTGTCTAAAAAGACAACCCAAGGGAGACAAAAAATGCGGTCTTTCTATGCAGGTGGTCTTTATGTACAGGTTCTTTTATTACATGTTTCAATGAGAAACCATTTTTCAAGGGAAACAAAAAATGTGGTCTTTGTAGACAGGTGGTCGTTAAAGCAGGGTTGACTGTCTCTATACAGAGATATATTGTTGATATATACTCTCAAAAGTCAAAATACATGAAAACAACTTTCAAGAAGAATAGCCTATGCAATAGGGCATTATCCCATGTCTGACTCGGGATCAATGCACAGGGTTTCTAGTATTCTGTATACCTATCCTGCATCAAAAAATTATTGTTTTTTTATTGGTTTAGAGCTCGTCATGTGACCAGAAATATTTCAACTATTTTAAGGTTGCTCCGAAAAATTACTTTTGGGTAGTTGAATTTTTATTTTTTTATTTTTTAAATCTTAATTTTATGAATTGTTTTTATCTTAACCGGTAATTCTTTTTTTTTTTATTAAAAACGTAATATTTTAAATTTTAGATTTTTAAAAATGTCAATTAAAAAAAAATCAGAAAATTATATTTGAAGAAATTAAAAAAAAAAAAATTGAGGTACTGGATAAAATGATGGGCCTCGGTGACTCCAATATTACCATTTGCCTCGGGGCTGTGCCCCTCAGCAAATAGTACTATTGGAGTCACCTCTTGCACATAGTTTTGACCAGAACCTTTCAAGACAGTGTATATTTGTATACTCCATACTCTCCATACTCCTTTAATGTTAACCTATAGAATGCCAGATAAAGTATTTTGAGCTTAATTTCATGCATTCTAGTTGTACAGGATTTTTGTATTTATACGATTGGTACAATTTATTTTTCCTCCTCAGGGACAAAGAAAGAATGTTCTCCTCAACATTCTTATTCGAATAGACTCGACTATAAACCCCAAATACGTTTGTATTCTGTACAGAGTTTATATTGGAAGAAAGATGTCAGTTAACCTCTCCTGTTATCATATGCCTTATATGCTGTTGTCTTTATACTTATTTTTCTTGCCTCAGGTACATGTACTGGTATTGCAAAGTACACTACTCAATGTATATATTTTTTATAAATGATGCTTCCTGGGAGAAATTTCAATTTTAATTGTTTAAACATATTTGTGGCTTACACCCAGTAAATAAGATCGATTGATCGATCTGTATTGAAAAACAAGTCAGAAAAAATCTTGGAACCAGCTGGACTTGAACCTGCATCTCAATGTATATATTTTTTTGTAACGTGTCAGATGTGCCTCTTCCACAATCGCTGCTGATATTATATACATGTATATGTTCAGCATATTGTTATTGTTATACATTTAAATAAAGATAAACTTGTATCACCACTGCTGGAACAAAATTTTGAAATTAGAAGTGCCTTGTGTAAATTACTGTTATGGTTATGTGTTCCTAGTAACTGATTCTTCTGTAACTAAAAAAAAAGGAGTTGATAATTTACTTCTTCCGAAAATCTTGCTTCCAGTGGTTTGAATTGATTCTTGATTTATTTTTTCCACTGAAATGTTGTTCATAGCAGCTGAGATGGTGTAACAGTTTTGGTATAAGAGACAAGACATGCTAGAAGAGCAAGGCTCAAGATAATAGCGTTCTCCATGAATATTTTGTCTATGCCTGTATCAATCTTTTGATAACAAATAGATGAAAATGTATCTAAACAATGTTTATCAGAACAAATAGACCCTAGAGTATTAGTATTTAAAGAATATACAAAATTTGTGACTGACTATATGTGTTAAAAATGTAGACATTTGTTCTTTTTTCTTTAAGAAGTGTTCTGTAATAATATGTTGACATATTGGGATCGTTTAGAGAGGGAATTTGTTCCCATTTTATGAGAATTTCACCTTGATTGCATGTTGTAAATATTTACCAAGTTTTCTCTAGCAATATTACTGTTGAGTGATAAATAAATGCCATGCATTTTCTTTGGCAGCTTCTTAATGAATTGAATGGTTTTTATAACATTGTTGTAACTGATTCATGTTAACGAGAATAAAATAATCTTCAACTATGAGTCTCTTTACTTCATGTTTGATTATCCAAATTTGGATGTATTCATTGTGTTAAACAGAATCACTTCTACCTTAAAATACTTGGTAGCATGTTTGCAGTGTTCTCCAAAAATCACAATCAAAATTCCCTCATCCTTTGAACAGCTTATTATCACCACCAACTTAATCATAATCACCATTCACACCCTCATCCTCATCACTATTATCATCATCAGTAGCAACATCACCACTACTACCACAATCATTGTCACATCAGCATTGCCCACGTGATCATCACCACAAATATTACTATCATTATTGCCACTATTTTGATAATCATTATCCTCTATATTAGCTCCATTCAAATTATGACGTGCACTAATTATGTGTTTGTGAAGGTTTGAGTTTGAGGTGTGTGTGCTTTGGCAGACCATTACAGTAATGAAGACCTATTATGCTGTCCTTGCTTTACAGTTTGAGGACTTGCAAAAGATGAGCAAACATTTCATTACAGAAATGCATAGCATTCTGAAGCTCCTCAATTCTGCTAGTTTGATCTAAGTGACCATCTTGAATTAACAGTTTGCAAGGTTAGTCCTTTAATTTGCCATTTTCAAAAGGAGAGGAAATTGAATTAATGAATATGCTACATCATTTAAGTTTTCTGTTTCCTTAGGGTAATGCTGAAAAACAACTAGATATCACAAAGTTATTATTCTCTTGCATTCATATACTTTATTTCAAGATAAACAAACCTTGAAACTGTAAAGTAATATATTTGAGCCTTTGACAATATACATGTATAGTCATGCACATGATTTGATTTAGTCTATACATTGTCATAATCATAATTCATGTTGGAAGTCAGTGGTACAATACAAACTGCAAATTTGTTAAAGTCTTTACAATTTTTTTTTTTAACGGTAGAGGAAATTGATGAAACCAGTTGTAAAACTTTCATATTTTTACAAAATTAATGTATCTTCTGATATAAACATTATGTTTTTCTCATCACTAATGTACTTGGAAAAGTTTCATACCTACTGCAAGTTTTATGCATACAATGCACTTTGACAAGCCTTGTTTACTTACAGGTATAGACCAGTTCTGGTCATGCGATTGCATTGTGAAAGAAACGTTGTGAAATCGATCAGAAAAGGTTGATCATCTAGTACATAAAAAAATAATAAATAATAACAAATAACAAATATTAATAATCTCCAAATTTTATTAAACCGAAATAAAATTATTTTTGCCAGATTGATCGTGAGCCCGGCAGCCACTGAGCAGCGCCAGATCGACGTTGCTCTATCCCTTATTGTTGAACGCCAAACAAGGTAGCAGCAACTCCCATCTTTTAACGTCTTTTGGTATGACGCGGCCGGGGATCGAACCCACGACCTCCCGGTTGTGAGGCGGACGCTCTACTGACTGAGCCAACACTCCGGTTATAAGTATTGGTGTGTACTGGTCTATACCTTTAAAACTTGCAGTGATTGAAAATAGCATGTTTACAAAAAGCACTTGAAATACTTGCAGATATCATTGCACAGTAGTATATGATCAGACAATAAAATACTATAAACTGCAATTTTACTACATCTATCTTCAGTTATCTTTATAATTTTAATGGATAAAGAGTAAACTACTACTACTAATAATAATATTCTGGGTTTATATAGCGACTCCTCTGCATGTTAAACCACTAGGCTAATTTGAGATAGTAGTCTTGACAAGTAGTATCCTTATATAAAATGCCAAAGCCTTGCAATAATACTGAATAAACGGGATAATGAAACCCTGCTACTACATAGAATTAAAGGTCAGCTATGTGTGGCAAATAAACAAAAGGACAAATAACAAAAATTCCCTTAATAAGATTATCTTATTCATTAGTCACAGTCCTGTCTAGTCTCTTTAATGATCCATGGTATATCATCTTGACTCCAACAGATTTAGCTTCCATTTCTGATCTTCTGGTAGCTTGGGTGGTACTAAACAAGCTAGTTCATCCCTACTGAATGAACTCTGTGGCCCGCCTAGCTGAGTCATGGTCCTGTCTAGTCTCTTTAATGATCCATGGTATATCATCTCGACTCCAAAAGATGAAGCTTCCATTTCTGATCTTCTGATAGCTTGGGTGGTACTAAACAAGCTAGTTCGTCCCTGGTGAATGACCTCTGTGGCCCGCCTGGCTGAGTCAAACTTGCAACAATGCTATTTGTTGTAGCTTGGGGTCCATACATCTGTAAATGGGAGAAGCAATGATCAAGCATTAATATCATTGTGATGAGACGCATGATTGTTTTTTTTTTAATAACTACCAGTTTTTTATTGAATTGAATAGATCATATTTGGAGATCAACTTATTTCATTCAGTTTACCAAATCATTGAGAGTTCCCCTTCAGACAACATTATAAATGTACAACATTTACTTCAGATTAGTACTGGAGAGCTATTCAAACCGTTGTCTAAATGAATCATAAATAAGGCATCAAATAAACACAAAAAAACAACCCTGGTTATCTATAACTTTCCTAAAGGAAAAAAAAAAGCTGAAGCTATGATGTGATGTCTAGACTGTCCTACCTGTGAGGCTGTCTGATCATTACTGGACTGAGTTGGCCAGATATCATTAAGAGAGGTCACGAGTAGTCTGAGCAGTGACTGCAGGTCATTCTGTAAAGCTTCAGCCTCGACCTCCAGGTCAAACTTTATCAGCATTCGCAGTAGGACACCAACTTCATCTGTAGGAGGGGGTAAGGAACAGGGATGAGATTATCTTCTTCACATGGACAGATTTTCGTATTTTGATGGACTAAATCTTGTCAAATGATGAATATCTCAAGCAATTACAGTAAGGTATTTGAAATTGAACCCTCCTAAAAACAAGAGTTTTCCACTTTGTATTATTTTTAAAACTTTTTCTGCATGTGTGTGAGGTTGGGTGTACGCATGTGTGTGTGTGTGTGTGTGTGTGTTTTTTTGGGGATCTTTAGGCACTAATTTCATTGGAAATATACCAACTGCTTTGACCCTTACAGGAAACACTTACAAAGCATATGAAGCAACAGGACTACAAGGGGAGGGGGGCATTTCAATAGTCTAGCCCCTACTACACTGAACAATTACAGTCATAACTCAAGGAAATGTACAGCCATGATGAAATCATAGAAAATTACAATACTAGGCGAGTTTAGTGAAGTAGCTAATATAATGAAGGACGTTTTTAATGGCTTGTTCGGATACTGAGCTCTGTGTTATAATATACAGCAATGTGAAGCGTATTACACTTCACGTCATAAACAAACACTGAGGTCTTGCTGCATCATATCTGAGCGAGCCTCATACATGTAACAAGGGACAGTGCATATATTAGAAGTACCTTCAATTGTTACCGTTCCATCATTACCATTGTACATCAACCCATTATATACTTTGCCTAAGATAACACTGGCTGGGGTCTATGGGAAACGTGTGTTATACAAAAATCAAATCACATTTAACTGATTAAAAGGCAGATGATGAACCCCTTATCAAACCTTATCTATTGCCTCTGATCCATCAAGTATACAGTGTACATTTTGTCAGAAAGTGCGTTATAACAATCTATATTATTACTATGTTATTATATCATTACACTAGATAAGATGGTACAAATCGAGGAGTCAGTGACACAAAGACATAACTGGTTTATGTGTCACTGAGCACTTGGGCCTTAAGGAGTTAAGTCTATGCTTCACTAGCCATTGACTGCAATGGGATGTTGGGTGGAGTTTGGTCTTTACGTTTCCTGGAAAGCCCACATTTTTCTGAACATTTTGATATCAAATACTCGTTTAGGCAAAATATGGAGTTACGTCTTTGTGTCACTGAAACCTCGAAATGATCCAAGTCCTCCTACCTCTCAAACTATCCACGTTCTTCATGACTAAGAGCAGAGCTCCCATAAGTCCAATGTCTTCATTACGACTGCCTTCTTTCAGACTGTTCTTCTTTCGCTCGCTCTTTCTCTTGTTCTTACCAGCTCGACTACACAGGAAAAAGAGAATATCAATGAATGAATGCCACTATTCTGATTGATCATATTATATTATACAGTAGGTTTATGGTTGCACCATGTGAGAGAGAGGGGGGAGGATTGGGGAGTCCTGAAAAAGACTGTCGGTGATCTTTCTTTCTTGAGTGTGTGTGTAGTCAAGAAAGAAAGATGACCGACAGTCTTTTTCAGGACTCGCCAATCCTCCCTCTCTCGCTCACATGGTGCAACCGTAAACTTACTGTATATCTACATCACCATGCAAGCCAACACTTATAAGCAGCATCATATTATATTGATTCCATTAATCATAATTCACAAATTAGCTGAAATTCCATTTCTACAGGCACGGTCTATTTGTTGATTGGATTTAGATTTAATGTAAATTCAACATACATAGCAACAGGCATTTAAAACAACAATTTGTGAATCAGATGTGACTGAATGATACAGAGCATGTACATGAACCTGTCATATTTCACTTTCTTTACATCAAATAATCCCAAACATGAAGATGAAATATTTCAAAATTTTACAGGTTTCACAAACCGATGTGCTGATAAATGCAAACATAAAATCGCTCATCATATAAAATTGAATATGAAGATTGTGATATTTTCAGACAATGTATTTAGTGTGTTTTCTTTTTTATCTGTGAAAAAACTGAGGTGAAGAGCGAGCATCTTTTTTCTCTTATTTTGTAATTGAACACTGATAGAGCTTGTTTAAACTTCCTAAATCAAACAGATAAATGAATAAAATAACAGAGGCAAGATATTATTTTGCGCTCTAATTTTAGTGGACAAAAAATCCTCACCCTTGCTGCCTTGGCTTCCCCTCAGAATATGCCGTATACGCACTCAGCGACGACCCGGTGCTCCCAGAACTCCCTGTGCTTCCTGTCTCACTCCTAGTCACGCTTCCCATCACACTACTGGCATCGGAGTAAAGGTCAGCATCGAGGTCATTGAGGTCACCCTCTCCGTCCATCATCTCCTGCAGCTGACGAGCTTTGGTTTCCCTGACGACGGAGAGGCGGGATTTGTGACGCTCGAATGTGGAGCGGAAGTTTGCCAAGCTGTCAGTCTTGTTTTCATAATCTATAATTGCAAAGGGTATAATTGCAAATTAAAGAGATCTATTACAGGCTTGAAATGTATACCACAAGTGTCATGGCATCTAAGGCATTACTACACCAATATGAAGGGTGGGGGGGGGGGGGGGGTCTTTTCAAATTGCTCAATCTTTAAAACAAAAATTAGTCATCAATTTTAAATATGCTTACAAAGATTAAACTTGGTCTTCGGATTTCTTAATAGGGAGCGGAGGGGGTGTGGAGATATATATCACCCCTTTAGTGAAAAGCCTTGCATTTCTAAATGTTGGTCTCGTGACTCGACACAATAGAGAGTCTCCCACATGATGGAGTTATATACAGTAGGCTTTAATACAGTTGCACCATGTGAGAGAGGGGGAGGGTTGCAGAGTTCTGATAATATCAATCATATAGGTGACTAATAATAATAATAATAATCATAACAACGTTTCATTTACCCAGGGTAGCCACTTCAGTTATGAAACTGTTCTTCCAGCGGGCCTGCATAACATAATACGTTATTACTACCCTTTTCCAATCTAATATACTGAGCGCCTAGCTAGAAGGCAGAAGGTCCCATTGTTATAAGTCTTTGGTATGACTCGGCCGGGGATCGAACCCACGACCTCCCGTTCATGAGGCGGGCGCTCTAACCACTGAGCCACCATGCCCAGTGACTGAAAAACTTAATTTTATTTTTTCTGTTTAACTGACTATACAAATCACAAGATATTCATTTAAATTAACTGAAACTGTCATGCTTACTCTCAATAAGGGCAGGTTTCAATGCTGTTTCAATGAAGTCAGTTCTCTTGTGCTTGTACATCTGTAAAACAAAATATACAAAAAATATATTAATTTTCTCCTTGTAAGATGTCGTATGAGTAGAAGAATTATTCCTGTATTAGCCACAATTCAAGAAGCTTGTGACATGCTTTTATGATATCAGAACACAAGTAACAAAATGAACTTTCAATGAGATACTCTTAAAAACAAAACAAGACTTCACCAAGGTTTCAATCTAAATACAAAGTTCATGATTTGTCTAAATACCCTAGTGTATTCCTTGCATGCATTCATAAACAACCGATGATAACATATAGCTCCCAAGAACTGTTCTCCTGAACATACCAAAGTTGGCTAGAACACTGCCATATCTAATGTCTGACATGGGCTCTGTTTCATAAAACCTGCTATCAATAACAAGTTACAAAAACTGTTACAAACTAAATAATAATATTTAATTTTTATATAGCGCTTAATACAAATGTCTCTAAGCGCTTTACAAATATACAAACTACTGAAATGGTTGCATGTGATTGGCTGTGAAGTGTGATAGAATTATTGTACTTGATATTGATACAAAGTTTTATGAAACACGGTCCTAGTAAACATTCATGATTCCCCATAAAAAACCACAATCCTGTGGGTACTTGGAAATGTTTATTATGGTTGAGGATTGATGTAATTAAAGTACTCACTAATCTGAGAGCCTCTTCCCACTGTCCACCATCCACCAGAGTTGTGATTGCTTCTTCTAAATCATTGGCATATTCCATCAGGACCATAGCCGCTTCAGCATGCCTTCTGTTACTGGACAGCTGACCTGTAAAATATTGTGTAAAATACAGAGGGTATTTAGAAAGTGTTGATTCAATGTACTTCTCCACATAAAGAAAATGTGTTGCACATCGTGTATTGTGTACCAAGAAAGATGTAAGAATTTAATATTAACAGATTTGTTACAATATCAAATAAGACTTTTATCAAGTACTTTATGAAACAATCAATAGATAAATGATGAACTCTGAATTCCAAATGTCAAAAGTGCACTTACTAGTGTCTTATTCACCAACAGTAGGACTAATTATGCACATTGTTATAAAATGTCTCCTTTGTAAGCAATAACATGTTATTCATTTTAAATCTGTAATATCTACAGCATATGGCTAATGTCATCAAGAAAGAAGACAAGAGGTACAATATATCAGAGTCTTGAATAACAAACTAAACATGTAAAGAATAATAAGTGGAGAAACAAGTAACCAGTACAAACCAATGACAGACATTCATTCAAGACTTTATGATCTAAAATGTTTATTATTGGGAAAGCAAGATCTCTTGCATATGTTACCTGCTAGTCTCCTAGCCAGAGCCATCTCATCCTGTGTGGTGTAACTGAGACGAGCTGTAAGAGAGAAGACCTCTCGCCAGTTGCTGCATTTCTGGTACATCTCTAGCGCCCTCTGGAGGTTGTCGCACATCTCAAACATGAGGGCAGCTTCCAAGTAGCGGTTCTTCTCCTGTAGGTACTCCCCATAGCTCTGTGCTACAGCCTGAATGAGTACAGACACCCAAACACATTAATTTGAGTATTGTTATTGTCAGAATCATATCCATCTATTTGATAGATCAAATGCTACAGTCATTCTGATGTGGATTATTAATCCAATACATTCTGACTTTTAATAGACATCTATTAAACCATGACAGAAATAAGTTTGAAGTCAATATATTGCCATGACCAAAACCTTTCAACTCCATTATGTTGCATGATAAGGATTGGTAGCTATCTTTTCATCAAGGAACATATCATATGCACACATTTCAATATTTTTTTTTTAATTGGCTGATTGAAGAGATTCATGACATATCACAAGACATATCCTTGTTACAATCTTCACACACTAGCTCCATAGTCTTGTCCATTCACTGCTCTTTGTTTGGTAATCCTCACTTCCTGCAGACTGCCCTGTTATCCACAGTGTGGCATACAAAGGTTAGCAACAATAGTGTTCACCTCTGACTCCCCACTAATCTCTCTAGTGTTTGTAAGACAGCTAAATACTCATTGTTTATTAAATTGTTTAGAAAGGCCACTTTCAACCATTAGCTTTGTTTCTATCCCAATAAAGTAAAGCATGATGAAGCAAAGAAGAAATATCACTTGTCTACAAAGACCACTCTCTTTCTTTCTATCTATAAAGTTCCTCATCAAAACCTGTATAAAAGGGCATGTGTTTCAAGACCAGTAACCTGTGAGGACCTCTTTTCTGAGCATTTGACTTTTGTTTTAACCCATTGCGTATAAGAACCAAGTGGCCCCTGTAAAATTTTCTATGGGAATGAGAAAATTCAGTAATGAATGGGTTAACATGCTCTTCTACTAAATGGCATGACAGTATTTTGGTTCCCAGAACTGATCTGACACACTAACCTACCAAACAATGAGAATGTACCTGGGTACCAGGTAGGAATTAATTCCTTGAAATGCTGGAGCGCTGTAATGTCAGCTAGGCTAAAGCCAGGTAATAATTAATGCGCCTTGGAATAGAATTTCTAGATTGACGGCGCTATAGAACTGCCTATTATTATTATTATTAATAATGTGGTACATACCTTGTACTGGTGATCCCCTCTCTTGAAGAGCTTCAGTGCCTCCGGGTAGAGTCTCTGTTCAATCGCCAGGTCCAAGCACTCTGAGAAGTGATCAGGACACCGGCTCACATGTCCCAGGGCCTTCACATAGCGCTTGAGGTGCTTGTCTATGGAGTAGCGCTGATAGTCTGGCTCCATGTTACGAAGCTGGTTTAAAAAGGGCAGGTACTCCTTGGGGTCCTGTAAAAAGAAGATGAATTAAATCTTGATCAGAATCTTAACTGTTAATGAAAAACTGGTCAGTAAAGTAAATGTAAGTAAGTCAAGTGTTAATCGGGTGAAATAAATCTGTTCTTTGTAGTACCCAAGATAAGCAGAGATCAACTGTTTGGGGTCTGACAAAGTGTAATTATCTCACATCACTATCTGAGAAAAGCATAAATTTGAAGCAAGAAAATATTCTTCCTAATATTGCACCAAAGAAAAGGTTAGGTACCGGTACTTTTAAAATATTAAATATCTGGTTACACTTTGGTCGTGATAAACGCTTAAAACCCCTGATGCAGAATAGTTTTTTAGGGTGGTGCACTAGACCTGTATCTTGAGCTGGTGCCTCTGGAAAACATGTGTTTTAACATCAATTAAAGTATTAAACTACAACACATTCAACAAAGTTAAAACCTTCAAGTATAAAGGAAACCTAATCTTACCTTTTGCGATTTATCAGCGACCATGAGTACAAGGTCAAAATCATAGGTTCCCAGGGCAACATTGAAGAGTTCATTGACATCTACCAGGTATAAGAGATAGCGAAGAGCCTCATCTGCTGACGGACAATCTGAATCGTCATTTGACCCTTGACCTTGCCTAAGTCTGATCTTATCTAAGGCCTTCTCTAGCTCTGGTTTGGTCTTCTTGGCATGGCAGGCAAGGATTGACAAGAAGAATCTTCAAAATAATACGGAAAGAAAATCTTATTAATGGAATGACATGTATATCTACAACATATAATATTGAGGTACATGTACTGCATTACTGTTCATATTGATGACAAACCTGTCATTGTGTCTTTTGTACATCCTTGGGAGGAAATAAATAAAGCTATTGTCCCTTGGGTGATAAGACAAATTCAAATTTAAATGCGGACTGCCATCCACAAATTTGTGTGTGCTGTCATACAATTGAAACTCTTTCTGACTGTTTGTGTGAAATAAGAAATGATTTGCATAGATACAGTAGGTTTCTTGATACAGCTCCCTAGTAGTTTTGTGTGTTGCGAAAATATATTTTTTCCCTATTTTTTCCCTATTTTCTGGAAATGCAGACTATTTTTTCCCTATTTCCTTCAAGAAAATAGGGCTATTTTTTTCTTATTTTCAAGTACAAACTATTTTTTCCCTATTTTTTTCACCTATATTTTTTTTCAGACTATTTTTTTCCTATTTCCTATAAGAAAACAGGAAAAAAATAGTCCTATTTTTTTCCTATTTTCAAGCACAAACTAATTTTTCTCCATTTTTTTCACCTTCAACTTTTGTGGACTATTTTATTCCTATTTTTTTTTAAGAAAATAGGAAAAAAATAGTTTTATTTTTTCCTATTTTCGAGTACCAAACTAATTTTTCCCTATTTTTTCACCTTCATCTTTTTCAGACTATTTTTTTCCTATTTTCTCCAAAAAAATATGAAAAAAATAGGACTATTTTTTCCCTATTTTTTTCATCTTAATCTTTTTCAGACTATTTTTTCCCTATTTTTTCACCTTAATCTTTTTCAGACTATTTTTTCCTATTTTTTCACCTTTATCTTTTTCAGACTTCTTTTTACCTATTTGCGAGTACTATTTTCTTCCTATTTTTTGCACTTACATTTTTTATGACATGATACAAATTTGTAAACTATTTTTTGTCTATTTTCTAAACTTGCATATTTTCATTGTTTATGACTGGCATCCTATTAAAAAAGCCCGCTTCTCCTGCCATTATCTCTGTTGTTCATTTTGCGACTTATTGGTGGTTTTTAGCTGTGGGGTCACATATTGAATAGTGAGCTCAAAGATAACCATAAATAAACAATGTGTAAAAAGAAAATGTACGAAATTTCAATTTTGTTCCTTTATTAATATTCTTGATTTTATTTACAAAACTATAGTAGTGACTAGTGCACTCAAAGATAACCATTCATAAACCATGTGTAAAAAGAAAATGTACACATAGAAATTTCAACAAAAAAATCTCCTTTATTAAAAGAAAAAAAAGCATTCGATCGAGATATTCCCGTTCTATGTGTGAGTAAAGTTTCAACGTAGAGGACAGTACGCAAGTACCCGGACGTAATTTGAAAATTACCCGTTATTTTTTTTCCCCACTGGCGCACTGATGTGCGCATCGGACTTTTGCTGATTTCCGTTCATCAAACGTCTCCAAATCACACCAAAATGTCTTCCAGCAATTATTCTAGCGATGAAATTTCATCAAGAGATAGTGACTCCTCATACTCCGATGCCTCCTTATCCCATTTTAGTGATTCTTCCCAAGAAAATGAGCCCGACAAATTTTCAAAATATTACTAGTCCCACTCGTAGAGAAACAAGTTTGTTGTCGAATGACGGACGATCGACGAGCGGAACTGGCACCAGAAAACAGCTGAAAAGGTACGTTTATTTCTGAAACTTAATTATATTATGATATATATATTTTTATTGTGTCTGTTGTTGAATATAATGCTACTTCATAGACATAGTAGGCTTATAGAATGTTATTTTACGGATCAATATTCCCATGTAGTGCTGAGTGAAGTGAATCCCCAAGTGCAGTGTAGTGTCTGTATAGTGAATGAGTGAATGTAAACAAACGTGATTACAATAAATCCACGTAGAAATTTCAGATTTTTTACCATTACTACGTCTGTCAATTATATTGCCTTGCATGATATGTTTTGATGTGGTTTTAGGCTAAATTGTATCTCAAATTATTTTTCTAGGAATCAGAAAACACAACCTGCTAAAGCACCACGGTCCACGCAAGATTAAGAAGAGCAAGTCTTCCAAGTCCGAGAGTGTGTCTGCGAGGTATGTCCTTACTAAGTAGAAATCTAAATCTATTGTTGATAATTTGTTTCGGTATATTTATTTCATGTTTGTTAGTTAAGATCTGACATCAAAATATTAGAGTAGTTTACCTCATCATTATGCTAGAACAAATATTTGCAGGTGGCACAAGTTCTACCTAGATCTACATTATTTTTCTCTTTCCTTTTTATTTTTTTCTTCAAAAAATTGTTCCTTTACTATTTTCTTTTCTGTGTTTTATGTTTTGTTTTATGTTTTATTTTATGTATGTTCACCCGATATATCTAAGAATAAAATAACTCTAATTACTTGCCTACCTGAGTGGTTTACATTTCATGCACCTTGACAGCTCTTTGATGACTCCGTTGTTTCACCATCCGTTCGTCATCAGCCTGGCATCTTTTTTGCTATCATACTTTTGTACACACATGTTCTGTGCCTTTGAATTTTTCATTATGAAATACATAAATACTTGTACTAAGTATTAATTGCATGTTCATAAATGTACCAATGCATGATTATTCTAACCCCTAACTCACATTTCATTTATATCTTTACAGATCCATTGAAACTAATCAAGCTACAATGTACATGTAACGTACAACCACCATTTGATTAGATGCCTGTGAACAGCAAGACCAACATCTGTATCCTTTACATTAGTATTTGTTTCCATTTTATTATGTAATTCTTATGTCTAATCATTGAGATTTATAGGCAAGTACAACATGTATGTGTACACAATGAGTGCCTGCATATTGTGAAGATAAATGACCATAAGACCATTACTTATGATACATGGTAATGATGGTATACTTTGTAAAACTATTTGAAAATAGTAGCATGTAAGTCTTTCATTTTCTTGTTTATATATATCTCAATGACATGACATGTCATTGATTTTGTAGTAAGTGTTTCTAGATTATGATGATTGTATTAAGATTTTGACAGTTCAATTGAGATTGAGAAAATTATGTAACATGTCAACTGTACTATAAAGCATGCATGCATTGTTGAAAAATCTGTTTTAAGATTTATTTTATTTTGTTATCTTTGTAAATAACGAGAAAAAAATATTATTTGTCATGATTTTCTTGAGGTTTGAAAATGTTATTACATTATTAAGAGCACTTTGTAATATTAAATTGTAATAAAAGAGACAGAAAACAACACTCTCATGTCCAGAATACTGCTTTATTTGGTTACTAGTGAGGGAGAGAGCTTGTGATCGCCTAGCATATATCCGCATCGGCTCAGTAATAGTCCTGAAACTCACCTGAATACTTTATTTGAACAAAAATAGAAAGCTACATTCTAGGTGGATGATATTTTTTTTAAGGCGGAGGCATATAGGAGACACAGTCGCATTGGTCTTTTTTTTTTTTTAGTGTATAATCATAGCAAACCATGAACAACTCTATTACTACAACATGTACACTACAGTACTTAACCAAAGATTGTAAATATCAGTTAAGTTCTTTTATTTATTTGCTTATATGAACACACATACTATACTAAACTCATGTCATTGTGTTCACCTCTCGAAAATAAAGTACATGTATTTTATTTGACACATTCCCTTTTATTCTTTTTGTGTGTTACAGTCCACTGCCATTATAACGAGGTGCTCGGGACCAAGCCAATTTCCTTGTTAAAATGAAATCATGTTGTACTCAAGTTACTGAACACATTGGTTTGTTTAAAATTGGGACTGATGAGAATTGCCTGATAATAAAATCTTGGTGTATCCATGTTTGTTATAATAGGAGTGGACTGTATAACATTTTCCATATACCCATTGACTATTTTAAATGTTCTACTGAATGGATTGGACTGAAAGGATGAAGTGAATTTGGCAAACTGAGTAGGTGCATCGATGCAGAGAAAAGAGCTGTAGGAGTAGGGTGACTATTCTACAGTGGAAACTTTTGACAATGAGGTCATGTGCAACCAAGAAATCTTAACCCCCAAAAGCTGGTAAATTACCTTGTCATTTCAGGTATAACTGATCTCTTTATATCAAGTTTGCACTGTATGATTTAGTTGAATGTACAGAGTCGTTGACTGGATGTGTGAGATGGTAGTGCTTGAGAAATCCATGAAAGTAAAGGATGAGTGATCCCCCCCCTATTTCCTTACTATTTTTTTCCTATTTTCTTAGTATTTTTTTACAATTTTTTTCCTATTTCCTTACTATTTTTTTCTTATTTTCTTACTATTTTTTTCCTATTTCCTTACTATTTTTTTCCTATTTTCTTACTATTTTTCCCTATTTTCTTACTATTTTTTCCTATTTTCTTACTATTTTTTTCCTATTTTCTCACTATTTTTTTCCTATTTCCTCACTACTTTTCACTGTTCACTAAGCACCTAGTTATCACTATTTTTTTACTATTTTCTTCACTTTTTTCTACACTATTTTTTCCCTATTTATTTCCTATTTTCAGGTCTGAAAAATAGGAAAAAAATAGGAAAAAAATAGAAAAAATTGTTTCAAACCTATTTTTTTCCTATTACCAAAACTATTTTTTCCCTATTTTTTCCTTTTAAAAAAATAGGGAAAAAATAGAAAAAAAAAATATTTTCGGGACTATTTTTTCCCTGTTTTTCCCCTATTTTTTTCCTATTTTTTTAGGACTGGGGAGGTTTCATTTAATACAAGTTTTCGAGATTTTTTTCGTTCTTTCAGTTGTTACTCATTTTCAACATGGGAACCAACACAGATATCATACAATATTATGAATGGGAGGACATCCATGTGATTGCTAAAGAAGTATTGCTATAATATTGAACATTTAAGGAGCACATGGCAAACTTTCAAGCGATAAAAAAGGGAAAAGCAATTTTCAAACATCAAAGTAGTTCCTCCGGTCTTTGAAGCTGCATGGTTTGGGTAATATTTGCAGAGCGAATGAACAAGAAGGTACTTCAACAATATATTATCTTGCCTACCTGTTTGGATTGAGCCTGTCGAGACTCTCCCTGACAGCATCACACATCACATCCACCTTACTGGTCTGCCCCGCCCCTAGGGTGAAGGGTGGGGCAGGGGTGCGGTAGGCTGCAGCATACATGGTGGTAGTAATGCTGCCCTCCTTAAGGTCCATCAGAATGAGATTGAGGCTGGTGGGGTCGTCTAGCTGGGTCACCAGGGTGTCTATGTTGTTCAGAAGTAGCTAAGAAATGGACATTAAGACATCGTTTAACAATGTTAAATCTGAGATGCACGGCCCTACGTGTTATCAGTTCCTGTGGTATGGTGTAATTTTGAAGCCCTAAAAAAATTGCGTTTCAAAATGTTCAAGAAGTGCCTCAAAATGTTCTCCAATAGACTGTAGTGTTATGAAAACCGTTAGGAAAACGCAAAATTTGATTTTGATTTCAATCATAAATATCTTGATAATCAGACAGGCTTGTAAAAGTCAAGGGGTTCCTGACTGACCTGAAGGTTTATAATTATTATTGCAGCATGAGCTAAATCCAGGATTTTGTTTCAGAATCTGAGACAAAGATACCCAATCCCTTTAACAATGGGGAAGTGATTGTTTAGGATATTCAGGATGACAGGGTAATCAGCATATGAAACATCAATATATTTTTATCAACATTCTAAAATTTTAACTAGAGCCTCAAAACATAGGCGCCATGGTTCAGTGGTAGAGCAGTGGTCTCGTATACCGGAAGGTCCCGTTGTCCAGGATTCAAGTCAATGAGCTCATGCCCTCTGGTAAGGCATTAATCCTCATTACCAAGTCCCTCAGAGAGGATTTACAGTCGTCGTTCCCCTGGTTGCTAATACTTACAAGCATACACATGCTTTTTTATAGCAGTCAGGTAAAACAAACAATCAAAAACATACAAATATCATTTATCCTAATGTACATAAACAGGTTAATAATACCCGACCTGTGTATTTTTAAAATGAATAACTAATACTTCTTCTATATAATTCCTTCAACATGAGGGTGATCAAGCCCTAACACAAGGCATTTCATTACTTTTGCCTTCCTCAACTCAGGAGTATCAAATGGGTACAGGGTGAAACTAGATGGAATTTCGACTGCGCGCAGTCGAAAATGATGCCTCCGTCATAGAGCAATTTTACAAACCAAAAGAGAAGAAATTTTTCAAATTCAAGTTCATTTGTAATCCATTAACAGGTTCTCAGAATATTACAAGCAATTTCTCATATACATATATGACCCTTTGATCTTTGACCTCATGACCCTAAAATCTACTCAGTTCATTGGCTCTGCAAGATGTCCTTCTAATGAGAATGCGTTCACAAGCTATTTTTGCATACATAATGAGCCCATGACCTTTGACCTTATGAACCAATAATCTACTCAGTTCATTGGCTCTGCAAGATACATAAATGATCTAAGTTTGGCAGGAATCCATCAATCTGTTCTAATGATAATACCATCACAAGCTATTTTTGCATACATAATGTGCACTGTGACCTTTGACCTTTGACCTCGTGACCCCAAAATGTAATCAGTTCATCGGCTCTGCAAGTAACATACATGACCTAAGTTTGGCAGAAATCCATCAATCGGTTCTTGAGATAACGCGATCACGAGCTGTTTTTGCATACATAATGAGCCCTGTGACCTTTGACCTTTGACCTAGTGACCCCAAAATCTAATCAGTTCATCGGCTCTGCAAGATACATACATGACCAAAGTTTGGCAGGAATCTATCAATCGGTTCTTCAGATAACGCGATCACGAGATCGGGACGTACGTACGTACAGACGTACATACGTACGTACGTACGGACGGACAACCCGAAAACATAATGCCTCCGGCTACTTCGTAACGGAGGCATAAAAACTTCAGTGGTTGTTCTGCGTCTAGGCAAGGGTAATGATCCTAAAGCAATTTTGCAATCTGTATACACTAGCTGATAATCAATTACAGTTACAACCACTATCACCAATATCTTCATTATATATACAACCCTTTAGTAATTTTATTTGTCATATATTATGTATTTGAATGGTGTTGTAATGATTCAAGCTCTTTTTACTTATGTGTCATCATCACCTTTGTGTCTTCATTCTTTAAACTGTATATAAGTTGCAACTTGTCTTTGATAAAACATTGTTATATTATTTTTCATGTGAAGTCAATTCAAATGGATTGTAAAATTGAAAATGATTTGTTATATTGTATTCTTTTTTATGTGATGTTAACTCCAATCAATTGTGAAATTGTGAACATGCATAAATAAATAAATATCTTCATTATATGCAAACTAACCTGTGGGTTATGGTCTACAATGAGGTTCATATCGATACGATGTCTCCTCATGACGGTGAAAGCTTCCTTATACATCAAGGCATCCAGGGATCTCTTGATGGCAGCAAGGACCAGAGCTCTGGGGTGGATCGTCTCAAGGTTACCCCTCGGCATCTGGAGCACCAGACGGGTGTCGGACGCTATCGCCGTGACGATGCGGGATCCTCGCTCCACCCGTCTCACGCTCTCGTCGAGGGAGACCGTCTTGCCTTCACTAAGAGCTGATAGATCTATGTACGATCAAAATATACATGCTTGATTGACTTAGTGCTATAGGAAAGTGAGCAGTCATTGGCAATGCAGATTGTAACTGATGATTTACATCTCTGTAAGGATTTAATATACAATATGTCTATGTCAACAAGGCAAACAGAGAGGATAGAAAGCATACAGAACATCATGAACATGAATACTTTAAGGCCATTATCAATACAAGCTGATTTAACATCTTTATTAATGAAAGGGAAGATTGTATTATATTAAAGAATAACTATAAGTACAGCTCATGTAGACAATAGCATTAAAGCAGTTACATGAACCGTCAATAACATGTGGTTGACTCTTTACATACCGAGTGAGATGACAGAAAATTAAAGTTTATTTCAACTCTTTTAGATATTGGCCCTGTTTTTATAAGAGTTTGATATCATTTGCAGCTCTTTGCATAAGATACAGGCAGTAGTAGTTTAACAATAGATTTGAGAATTTGCGATCAATTCAATTTAATCAATACAATCATGAACTACAACCTTACCTTCTAATTTTGTATCCAGGCTGATACAGCGACAGGTATGACTGTGAGTAGTCAGAACAAGGAACTCATTAGTGATAGCAAATGAAGTGACATTGGAGGCAATCTCCATCTCGTTGACATAGAAACGATACCGCTCAGTCAGTCCAAGAACGGCTTCCTACAAGAAAAGAAATCACCCCAAAACATCAGTCACTTTCCTGGCAAATGAGTCATGAACATACCACACTCCTAAACTTGATTTCTACATTGAAAAAAAGGAATTAAGAGGAAGTTTGGATCTTTAAAGTCTCATATTCAAAAGGAACCTGAGAAGTCAAGCTCTTTTTTTTTAAGGGGGGGGGGGGTATACAAACTAGGTAGTTCCACAAATTTTTACTCAAATTACATTTGACATCAGTGTATTACATTCACAGTCCATGGATTATAACCATTTACAATCATAAGGTGTGTAGTAACTTTAATCCCGTCTTGAGTCTTTTATCCCCTTTTCTGGGATAGATCTGTTATTTCTTACCTGGCCGTCCAATTTACAGACAGCAACATGTGAGCAGCGCTGGGGTAGTTTGGTGATGAATTCATTGCTCTCATCTACGATTGTACCATCATCCAGCTGGATTGCCAAAGAGCCTTCATCGTCACGGCAACTGACTGAGACAACCTCACCAAATATTGGCTGACTCTCTGCTTGATTGCTATAATGAGAGGGGGTGAAAAGAGGAAGATGTTTAAAGGGATCCGGTAACTTTGTCTCTGATTCTGAAACAAAATCCTGGATTTAGCTCATGCTGCAATCATAATTATAAACCTTTAGGTCAGTCAGGAACCCCATGACGTTTACAAGCCCATCGCCTGTCTGATTATCAAGATATTTATGATTGGAAATCGAAACCAAATTTTGCGTTTGCCAAACGGTTTTCATAATACTACAGTCTATTGGGGAAATCGAGTATGGTATAACCGGTCACTCAAAGATTTTTACTTTTTTGAGGCACTTCTTGATCATTTTGAAGCATAATTTTTAGGGCTTCAATGTCACAGACACTGGTAGCACGTAGGGCCGTGCATCGCAGATTTAACATTGTTAAATAATGCCTTTAATCCAGTGAGCACTGTTGGGGATCCCGCATTCGGGTGCACTTCCATCCTAGACTGCTTTGTACCCAATCACAAAATGCATGTAAGACTTGCATTATAAAATAATCATTGCATTGGCTATGTCATTCAATCATTGAATAATAAATCACAAAATACTTGTTTGACAAGGGGCCATACTTATTTATGCTACACAGTCATCAGTACACTATGTTCTAATGATTTACATACATCTACATAAAAGCAGTTAAGTTAAACATAAAAAATTACATTTTTATCTTTGAAGAAATTAAATAGTCCACCACACTGCATATATTTTATGACAAAAGACCCTACAAAAACATTCGCTTGAAGCAACTTACCACACTAATTTCAATTCACCACTTCCTAGTCCCTGGCATTTGATTTGATGTAATGAGCTTACAGAGTCCTCATCATTGTATGACACTGCTACCAGGCAGTCAGCTCGGATCCACATCAAGTGATGAAGATGAAATGGTAGATCCATGGAAACTGCATTACCAGACCCATCCTCTATCCTGTAAATGAATGAAATATGGAGCAATTTTCAATCATTTTTAAATTACACAGAATATCTTGTATGTTCATAGGGGTTTATGGAGAAATGCTCAGGGACAATCTAGTCCTAAATAGGGTTCATGAAATTCCATCTTTTAAAACATTTTTAATCTAATGTGACTTCCCATCTGTTTTTATCAAAGCGCTTGCACAAATGTGTTACACGGATTCAAGCTTACCAACAATTTTGCTTGCTTAACTAGGCTGATAATGCATTGATACTTCACATCAAAACCTTTTATCTTCAAACAGTCAGACACTGAATGTTATACTCAAAGCCCCAAGCAGGAGTAAAAGAACTTTAGAGCTGCATTATTCCAGTTTGAACAAACACTATTCTGCCATACAATCTTACGCACACATAACAGGGCTGTTTTTTACCTTGCAATGCCTCTGAGCTTAGGAGTGGTTGCCATGGTTTTAAAGCCATTTCCTCCAGCAGCAACCAGTTTGACAGAAGCATCTTCTTTCTCATCTTCACCATCTGAATGAAATCAAAACACAAAGACATTTAGTCACATAATGAGCAGCTTCATCAGAAATGCACATGTAAAGGTATAGACTAATCAACAATGTAGGAGCTACCACAATGAAGCTGTGATTCCACAGTGTTTTGAAATGGATCTTGAATTGTTGCCAGGGTTTCCCTCTAGGATGTAACTACAAATTTTTATCTTGGATACAGAATGGAACTAAACCTCAGACTTTTGGATGTCAATAGCCAATAGAAAGTTTTAGATCTGTACACATATAACAATGAAATACTTATTCTACTCTCTTGCTCTTCAATCCATTGCCATTTGAAGCTATCTTTTAATATTTTCTGTGGTGATTGTATGTCTTCTAACATTATAAATATTATTTTTTAGTTGGCACTTGCTCTTTTTACATGGTTTGAGAAAGCAGAAATGATGTGAGTTTATTTTGTTTACAACCTACCAGTCTTGTGTGTGTAGAAAGCAATACGACCATCCTGAAGCACTATCGCTATGTTGTTGCTAAGTGGAGGAGGGGCAAAGAATACTTGATTGACAAACGTTGGCATCATCAATGTGTAGGCCGACATGGGTGGGGGCACTACCATCTTCTTGAAAGGGGTCACCAAAACATCCTCTGCAAAGAAGTAAAATCAAAATTATTACATAATTATCAATAAAATTAAACACATATAGAAATATGCTCTGCTTATCAAGATATATGTAAATTGCATATCAATGGCAACAGAAGTTAATGAAGTTAGACTTCTACTCGTAAAATACATTTGTTTTCTGAAAAGAGACAAAGAAGACATAACAAACTTTTGGGTGAGTGAAAAATATAAATAACCTGGCAAATTACATGTAAAATGTATGAATACACATAGTACTTCGTAAAGATCTGTTTTGTGAAATCAAAATGTTGTGGTCTCTAAAAATTTCCAAATTATTCAAGTTTATTTGTTCTTTTCCCTCAGTGATCATATGATCGAAATCTAGAGTTTACACTTACTTCCATCAATAACCGCTGTGACAGCCTGGTCATCCTCACCCAGCCCTCTACTGCTTGCAGTCTGCCAGGTCCAGCTGTACCTCAGGTACTGTCCTGCGCTGTTCAGCAGATGAAGCTGATTGGCATGCTCAGGGTCAAAGGTTAAAGCATTCAATCTCTGATTGGCTGAGAAGTGGAGGCTCTGTTTGAGGTACCAGTGATAGTTCCCTACTGTCCATACTTGAACTGAAAAATTAGAACACAGAGAAATAGTATCAAAGTATTAGCTGATATTGCTACCAGAATTGAATGCCAAAGCTCTACATACATGTAACTTATATCTCAAATCTATATTCCATATTGTAAAAATACTTTATAAAATTATCTATAACACAAAATTATATTTTTAAACTGGTTTAGTATGCTTGCACAGAGTGGGAAAGGAATAATAGAAACAATAATAACTAGATGAATATTGCATAAACTTGAATACAGACATACTGAAGCCTTTAATCAAGCGTTTATTGGAGAAAAGAGTGCTAATTTACCTGTACAAAAATGTGAATTTATGTACAAAAGTTAAGCAATTTCCCCCCCCCCCCTCAAATCTCAAGTTAAACAAAATCAAATTTCTATGAATGTCAGAGATAAGGAAAAGGGGAATACTGTTTTCTTACCATATGATTCTGGGATGAAAGTAGATAGGTCAGAATTGTTTTCAGTGGGCAGTTCTTCAAGCCATAAAACAAGGATGGTCGATTCTGTGTTCCAAAGGATCTCATTCACCTAAAAGCAAATGACAAAATAATGAGAGTTTGAGCAAAAATGAATAACACACATTGCAATATTAAATGATAGAAATATTCAGTAAAATTTACCAGAATTTTTTTTTGAATAGTCTTGCTCACAGCTCAATGACAAAAAATGTAGAAGCTTTAATGTAAAACATAGAAACTTGATATTTTAGGGATAATACAATACATTTAATGTTGCTGATAATAATACAGTTGAAGTAAATGTTCCAAAAGCATGAATATTAACACTAACACAAGATTTAGAGATCCATTTTCTTCTGTTTGAAATCTGACAGATACAATATTTTTAAAGCTCATCTGTACTAGTTTATAGGAGGGATTAGACCACATTGCAAGGTCACTGGGCAGGTGGTTATCTCATCAAATCAGCTCTCAAATAACATAAGAAAAAGAGGATCATAGGGGACCAATGGTCACCGATTACGTATTGTTTTTATATAGAGGGAGCAAGTAGCTACAAGTAGTACAGTGTGGCTTTAAATATTCAATCACAAAAAAGACAGTTCTTTCAAATAGGAGTTTTCAATCTGCTAAATACCTTGACTTGATTCTTGTTGAATGGCAGAGTGAACTCTCCATGTCTGAGTCCATTCTTCTCAAAGAACACTATATCATGTCGATGAGGAAGAAGCTGGCTAGATAATATCAAACTCCCAGATGGCCTTTAAAAAGAAAAAATATAAATAACAGATAAAAACAAACAAACACTCATACAACATGAATAAAATATTTCCAGTTTTCTTTAAAAATAATAATTGCAAAATGGGAATAATGCACTTCTTTGTGGCTCAATCAGTGAACGTGTTGCTGTGAGCAGTGCGTTTTGGATTGTTGACCCTTCCCCCTTTTTGTTAGTCTCATAACTTAAGAAGTATTAGAGTATTTTTTTAAACCACACTTTGTGGATGTACATGTAAATGATGATGAAGTATCAACTGTCTGATGATATAGGCGTACATGATTTAAATTATCAAAAGCTATTCACCACTTTTATCTACCCTATACAATTTATTCACTATCTTCTCTACATGATTTTAATCAATGCCCTCATTCTTTAACATATTCTGATTTTCAATCTAACAGCAGCATAAATCAAGGCTAGAAATAACCTACACAGTGTATTTTATACAGACAATTACGATATTTGAAAATATATTTCATTACAATAAAATGCTACATCGAATGTTCCATGTGATAAAATACATAAAATAAACTACTAAATAAATATTGATTTTGCTACTTCAAACTGCCTTTTACAAATATCTCAAAAAAGTCCTCTGTATAAAAGCTTACTTCCATGCCAGAGCTTGCTCCAAGCCATTTACATTCTCACTGGTTGACTGCAGGACACACTCTCTGTTCCATACACGCAGTTGCCTTGCACCTGATGATAAAACAATTCATGGGTATATCAATGAAGATTATGGAGCTTATGTCAAGAATAAATATCAAACAGTTTTACAAGTGTCACATTCTAAACAAAACCCAGGACACACTCCCTGTTCCACGCACGCAGTTGCCAATTCATGACTATATAAGTGAAGATGAAGGAGCTTATGTCAAGAAAATAAGATCACCAGTTTTTCAAGTGTCACATTCTAAACAAAACTCAAGGTGTTATAACTTGACCGCCGTCCAAGCACTTTGTAACTGTCACCTACATCATTTTTAAATGTTGAAAATCAATCATGTGCAAATAAAAAGAAAAGGCATACATGAATGTTATTAACATTAGACAACAGAAATCCTGTTACCCGTTAATGTGTTGATGGAACTGACGACGAAACACTCGCCATCGCCACGCCAACTGATTCTGACTTGTCCATCATCCCACGTGAGAGCAGGCTTCACATTCTCAGCTTGCCGAGTCGCTGCTTGCTTGCCCGCTGAGCCATGAAACTGGGTTTCTTTCTTACCCCATCCAACAGTTATTGGTTTCTCTGCAAATAGAATAAAGAAGTTGAAATTCCTTTCTTCTATCTTTTAGAGATTATCTCCTCTACCGAATTAAACATAAATTATGCGAGAGAGAAAAATATCTAGTAACTAGACTTCTGCCTGCCTGATTGTGTAGTTGTTGAATGATTTACATTACCATGCCATATGTACAAATAACTCATTTGTTCTATCAATATGGACACTGAAAAGCACATTTGAACATGTGCAGTGTAGATGAAAAATGGGCAATAATGCTATATAAATACATAATTATCTTTATAACTATTATTATTATTATAATTATGTGTACTATTGCAAACAAGATTCATTCAAGAGGCTACTATCCACCTCCTTTACCTTGCTATTGAAAAATATGATTTTGATTCCTCTTCAAGGTTTAGCCAATCGTTGTTATTTCATCTAATTATTTCATCTCTGTGTAACCTTTGATAAAGTATGTCCTATAAAAACCTTCCTACTTCATTTATCTAAATTACTTGTTTATGTGCCTCTTCAACAAAACTTGCTTACTTTTCTTCCAAAATCATAATGCATCGTTATCTACTTACGTTGTCCAAACTCATCTGGCTGAAGTGCAGTTTCCAGGACTGGTTCAAAATCCTTGGTCATTAGCAAAAGTGTATTGGCAGCTAGAAAATGTGAAAAATAATTACATAATAATATACATGTTGAAAACAATATCAGTTATATAGCCTACTTTTAAAAATACAATACACATTGTTTATCTACCAATTCATTATGTATCATATTTTTGTTGGTACCATTTTTTCTTCTTCTATTTTATCTCCTAATTTGTATCTTACATCTACTTACCAGTTGCCAAGACAACCAATTCTTGGTCTGGACTCCAGCTCATACAGCAGAGACCATTCTCCACACTTCCTACACATTCCAACTGAAACAGAAAACAGAAATAAAAGAAGGCTAAAAATATATCAAATGAGATATTTAAAAAAAATGGGTTACAATCTCTCTAGATGGATGGTACAAAATCTTGAAACTGTAGTCTAGATATTTAAAATAAAAACCAAGGGCAAACTTTTCTCCAGATTTCAGCTACTCATGAGGGACCTTAAAGCCACAAGCCTTGCTTTCAACTAGTGCTGTAGTCAAACGTTTAACCGTCCGGTATCCGACCGCCCATGGCGGATACCGTTTCCAATTGGACGGTTTCGTTTTCCCGATTTTTTTTTTTTTTTTTTTTTTTTTTTTATAATTTTTTTTTAAATATTTTTTTTTATTTTTTTATAATTTTTTTTAAAGTTTCGATTTATGCCCCTCCACCTGGCACTATGTCTGGCAATGTCTCCCAGCTCAGTAATCTGTGTGTTGACTCACCACTCCAAAACTAGAACAACACTCCAATTTGTCTGTCATCTTGGTTTGAAAGTAATCTTTGTAATAGATCTCAATATGTAGTTTATAATAATAATTCATCCAACTTTTACACATGGCGTACCACAAGGTTCTATCCTAGGTCCTCTGTTTTTAATTTACATTAATGATCTTACACATTCTTCTAAAAAGGACATGGTTACTATTATTTGTGACAAGTTCACAAGCACAAATCGGCGCCTTCAAATGCACCTCGCAGTTAAATAAAAGTCCTTCCCGCTCGGCCAAAAAAAAAAAAAAAAAAAAAAAAAAAAATGATTTTTTTTTTTTTTTTTTTTTAAATCGTTTAACCGAAAACCGTCCGGTTTTGACTGGCGGTTAAACGGAATTGGAGATATCCGTGATGTTACAGCACTACTTTCAACCAAGGTCACCTCATCTTTCTATTGTAACGCCATATTCTGTTCACTTGATATATTCATTTCATATTTGTAATGTGTGTTATGAAAGAAAGATAAATAAAACTTGAAACTTGAAACTTGAATAATGGGCTAGTTAACCCCCCCCCCCCTCCTGGTGCATGTTGCAAGGGTTACCATCTGTACATGGGGAAGGTTGATAAATGTCAGTTTCATCAAAGAATTCCCCATACTACGGTAGATGGTTATTTCTGTCTAGTATCATTCAGCTCCAGGAGGAAAAAAATATAAATGAAATAATTAAAGATATGACAAGAAAGTGAAACTGATTCCCTTTTCATATAAAATGGATCTAATTTGTAAAAAATACTTTAAATATCAAATAATGCTTTGGTATGAAGTTCCAGCACAGTTAGCACATGCACAACTTCTGTAGAGTCTTTTTTCTTACCACTAAAACACATGTACCTTTTACTATGACAAGTTTTTTTTTCTCTCTTTACCTCTTCAGAGGGACTTTATTATTCCATTTCAAAATACATATAGACTATTACAAAACAAGTAAAATGAAACATGAATTATAAACAAAATCAACATAATTTTTACTATGACAAATTAAGATTGAATGAACTCACCTCAGCTGACACTGTATTATACAGAAGAACATCTCCGTTAGTGACTGTGATACAGAGGGACTGTTGGCCTGGGAGATGCTGAATGGAAACTACTCGGTGTCCAGATGCCTCATAGTCAAAACCATGTGTCTTAAAATCTACTGTCCAATCAACCTGATTCAAAAACATATCAATGGAAATCACGTTCAACCTTTATTTATATATATTGAAACCAAGTTTTGACACTTCATTATAACCATCCTCCTCCTCCTCATCACTCAGCCTCTCTTAGTCTTATATTTCTCATCACAATTCACATTGTCATCTGTCTGAGGGAGGGGAGGGGTAGGGGGGGGGGATACGACATTGAGCACTGTACATGTAAATCACTTTCTGAAAAGCACCATCAATGAGGATAGAAGTCTAGATGAATTTTGATACCCTGTTCAGGGAAACCTGTCTAACACCTCAATTTTTAGACCCTCATCAGGGATTTTACACATCAAGTTCAAGGACTGCTATTTCTTTGACTTTTATCTTTCTTTTAAATGTTATCGTGTATTGAACCCTCTGCCCATGATCAGGCCTATCAAATTTTCTACCCTTTCTGTATCTTCTTATCACCAGTAAATTTGAAACCCTTTTCCCTTAAGTTTCCTGTATTTTTGATACCCATAAAGTTTGTGTGTTAGGCTCCTGATGATGAATTTAAAAAAAAGTAATACTTTTAATGAACACGGATGACGTACACTGTACAGGCCTCAATGAAACAGAAATCTTTCTTTTCTTTTTGGGGGACTTTTATTTCATGTTTGTTACATCACCTGTTTTGTAATCATTCAGTGAGAAGCAATGAACCACTTGCTTGGCCCACCAGAAGTCTCAGTGAGATTCTGTTGTTTCAGCATATATCATGAAATGTTTGGGGATGTTATCGTTCACATTTTGCAACTTAATTTTGTTATAAATTAAAAAAAAAACATCCTCGATCAGCTCCATCACTCCATCAGCTCACCAAAATTCATAACCAATGGTTTCAGGACCGTCATAGCATCATCATCATCACCATTATCAACATTGTGATTATCTTCACCACCATCAAAATCTTCATCATATTTATCGTCATTATTGTCAACATCATTATCTCCATTATTACAATTCTCTTCACTATCATCAATAATCATTCTGTCATTATCACTCCTGTCAATCTAACTCCGGGAAGCTCCAAGAGTCGAACACCGGCGCGCCGGTGTTGGAGCTTCCCGGAGTTACTACTGTCAATCACTTTATGCACTTGCTCCAAGTGTTTATAGACTCTAATCTATTTTCTCGATTTGCATTCTAAAGCTTGAATGATAAGACAATAATTGAGAAAATCATTATACTTGATTAGTTTAAAACAAATTACCTCTTGGGTTGAAGGGTCCAAGCAGACAAAGGCAGTGTTGCTGGCGGTGTAAACTTTGCTTGTATCAAAATCAATGCTGAGAAATCTTGATTCGGAAAACTCGGCTTTTCTTATGCAGCGGCGCTGAGTCAAGACAAGATTTCTCATCTTGATTAAGCTCTTGATTTACAATCTCTAGATACAATTCCAAACCTGAAAGCACACTAGCTAAACACAAGTAAAAGAATCCTACTTGAAGTAAATTTACTTATGGTTGAGAACTTGAGACAAGTTCAGCGGACGTGACGATCGCTATGTCGACTGTATGTGCAATGTCACCAGCCGCAGCAGATAGAGCACCCGTTTGGTACCAAACTACGCCGCAGCTCCACCGGTGAAAGTTGTCATTAGCCCGTTTAGAAACGATATACACGTGAAAACTACTGTTGCCTACTTTTACAATTTCATAGATTTATAATAAATAATCACTAATACACTTATAAAAATATCAAATTAAATTTAGATATATAAATTACAAGTTTCAAAATATTTTAAAACAATATTACACTGTGATTTATCTTTCTAAAGATTTGAAATAAAGTGTATAAACAAATATGCGTGATGAGGATGTTATTAAGGTCCAAAAATTGTTTCTAGGAGCCGAGACGATTTAAAAAGAATGGACAAAATTACACCGATAAAGGATTTTCGTTGATCATTGACTAGCATGTATGCATATAACAAGAAGAGACAAAGATCTGGGATGGCATTTAAGGAGGTGAATATTTATGGATCATACTGATTTTAACAATTTTAAGTATTTTTATTCGTATCGTAGTCCCATGTACTCCATATTGTGGATTGTGATTTCAAAGAGCGTCAATCCGTCATATCAAACGCAGCTCAGTTAGCGGTTACCCTATTGATCTCAGACTTTGATTATCTAATGTTGTAATGACTTTTTATATTAACAAGGGTTAATTATGTGTTAATGGTACATCTTATCAGGTTTATAGAATACTATTGTTTCTTTGGATGTGGCCAGCAAAGGCCAAAGCATATCTTGGAATCGAGCTACATCATGAGCGTCTTAGTTGGAAATCGCATGTAGATGCGGTCACAAACAAGGCCTCGAGGACCCTTGGATTCATTCGGAGGAATCTCGGAAGACAATGTCCAACAGAAGTGAAAAAACTGGCATACATCTCTCTCGTACGGTCCCAGCTAGAGTATGCTTCGGTAGTATGGGACCCCAATAAGCGGAATCAAATAGACCAACTCGAGAAGGTCCAAAGACGTGCACTTCGTTTCATTTGTGGAAACTACCAGCGTGATGCCAGTGTAACATCCATGCGAGAACAACTTAATCTCCCAACACTTGAAGAAAGAAGAAAACGGGCACGTTTGTCAATGTTCTACAAGATAGCAAATAACAAAATTGCGATACCAATACCGGAGTACATCAAACCGAGGCAGCGCACTACAAGGAGGAGTCAACAACAACGATATATGAGACTAGGCTCTTCAATGGACTCTTAAAAATTTAGTTATTTCCCCAGGACACTTAAGGACTGGGACGAGCTACCTCAAATCATCGTTGAACTGCCCTCTTTGGAGCAGTTCAAGGTGGCTCTTGAAACAATTTAGTTCCCTTTTCAGGAACTGTACCGCATAGAGCTGTATAATTATACAACTCTATGCTTTATCCTCATCTAGATGCTGAACAGGCGTTGATGAGTATCACCATAGAAGTAGAAGTAGAAGTATGTGCCAAACTTCCTTTGCCTTCTCATGTGTCCGATCGCTTTATTCTGATTGTGCTGATTTACTTCTTACTTCTAATCTATTCTGCTACAGTTTTACTTGTCAAAGCCTGTTCAGCATCTAGACAAGTGTTCTGTTTTTAGACCGCAAATGCCTTCAAAGTGCATGGTTATTGCTCTTATTCTTATCTAGGGTCTATGACATTTCTAGTGCCCTTTTAGAACCTAAAATTGCTATGAAGGTAATTTTGGACTCCAAAATGTGTGAAATTTAGCCAATACGATCATACCAATTCAGCTCCACTTTCAAAAAAATTTGGTGACCCATAATTAATTATGTTATAAAAAATAACAATACATGGGCCGGCTGGTTGTGCGTAATATAACCAACACGAAAATGTCAACAAAAAAGCCAACATCGGTATGGCTGAAATACAACGTAAAAGGCGTTATTTCGTTTTTCAACGGCTTTTTCAAATTATCTAATATTTGTGGTGGTACACAAGTATTAGAAATCGTTATATTTAAGCCGTCTCTGAACCGATCAAACAATGATTTTTCAATCCTCAATCCTCTCTCTCTCACATGGTGCACCTGCAAGCCTACTGTATAAAGATGATTTTGTCATTTAAATTGTATGTACTTTCAAATTTGACACTCAGTTTTTCATTATTATTTTGTGTAGCGCCCTCTGCAACAGAACTCAACTATCCCTTTAAGAAATTAATCCAGAATAAAATCTGAAACTCCACTGAGAGATATTGTTTTTGCTTAGCATTCAACTAAAAGTGACAGATTTTCACAGTCACATATAATGAATAATACAGTATGTTACAGACATGTTGTATTGCAGGATTCCATTTTTGTTGCTATCCTAAACGAATGTAGCAAGCTTGATTTTGTTGCCATATTCTACATTTTAATGCTGTTTTGGGTCTTGGTAGCCTATAGCAGATTGCAGAAAGCATGATTTTTTTTAAGACATTCAAGGTGACTAAGGCCATGTAAAATTGATTTCATGTTGATCGTCCCCGCCCGCTTCCTTTTTGGGGGCCGCCTCCTATTTTTTGTTATTTGTTATTTTTATTTTTTTTGAATTTTTTTTTGATTTTTTTTTTTTTGAAAGAAAAAAAAACATGAAAAACACTGCTAAAATGGCTCTATTTCTGATTTAAAAAAAAAAAATTGTCGGCGGTCATCTTGAAAAGAAATAGCCTCGACTGTCAGGGAAAATGTACCGAGCGGCCATTTTAAGCGGCCATTTTGAAATAAAAAATAAAAAGGGCCCCCTCCTTCCTATTTTTCGAAAAAACAGGACGCTAAACATGTTTTTTTTTTTATTTGGCCTTATATTTTATATTTGATATATTTTCTTTTTATTCAGAAAACAACACAGAATACTTACCATATGCATCTTTTCTACCTTTTCTTCAAATACGCTGTTCAAATATTCTTGTACAAACATACTAAGACTCTAGAAAAAATTGTATTGAAATGTAGAGTGGTTGATATGCTATATGATCGGCGATATGCTGAAGTGAAGCTGCGCTAAAAAATGATGCGATGATGCATGCGCTGCGCATGCATATATCGCATGTATATGCTTGAGTCCAGGAGCTAGCTAGAGATGAGTCGATCGAGTCGACTGATCATCGCATCGCAGATACCTCACGATAGCGCGGCCGCGCTCTAGCGCTGGATTTCAGACAGCATGCATGCGCATGCAACGACTTGCATACTACAGCAACGTTGGTTGATGTACATATTCAATTATATACTATTTGTACACGCGGCAGCCATCTTGGGAAAAATATCAAATATCAAATAACATGGTACACCCTCCTCCTCTTTTTCAAAAAATCCGGACGATCAACATGTAATCAATTTTACATGGCCTAAGCCATTAGGGTCACTTGTCAGAGAAGAACAGCGGTTTCCCTTTTAAATGATGTTTTCTCTTTTTATTTTCTGACACTTTAGATATTTCCACAATACTGCCCCCACAATGGGTTGAATAATTTAGTTGTCATTCGATTTTGTTTTCAAACAGGTGAATTCTCTTGGCCTGCAATTCAGCCTCAAAGCCAATGCCTCTTCAGTGAATGAAAGACCTGGAGGCAAAGCTCCACAGCCACCACATGTAAGCTCTTAGAAATAAGGATTCATTTACGCATTAACTGAAACATAAATGTTAGTTAGCTTTGAAGTATTGACTCTAACATATTGTTTGTTTATAACTAAAAGGGCACTGAATCAAATGTGTATAAAAGGATACAAATAAAAGGATACAACCTAACATCTCTCAGCTCCCTCAACCGATGACTTATTGTATTTTTACAGATGTGTATTGATTAATCATGTCTGACCTTCAACACCACCATCTAAGAGACGTGACTCAGTTTCATCTCTAATTTATTAAATTTATTCTGTAATTGCATATTGAAAACATGGATTTGTGACCACAATTTGTACATCCCTTGAGAGACCAGTGCCAGGAATGGTGAGAGCAACCAGTGGCATGAATGGCCTGCCATAGTTCAAGTCAAACTTAAGTCGAACTTAGTCTGTGTGAAGCACTCTCATTGGACTATAAAGAATGCTCGGGGCTGTATCTCTGTGCAACATTGTCCCAGCTCTCTAAGTTGTAGGATCATAACTAACTTTTTAAAAATGAAAGTGAGAGATAAAAGTGAACCGCATTGCACTTCTCTGAGGTTGTGGGTATTGAAATGCAATGAGCTTATTCATGGCTTATTAGTATTATATAATATCATGTTTATTAGTTTATTTCCATCTTAAAAAACATGAATTGAGAAAATAGGTTTTAAAAGGTTTGCAAGTAATTGTTTTCAGGACATTATCCTGTTAAAATAATGCATTTTGGAAGTGTAATATGGTGTCTTTCACTTCGTTAGCTATTGATAACACATTGAATGGGCAAGAAATTGATTTCCAGGTACATGTATGAAGGCCACACACCACCTAACAATAATTTGTGTCCAGTTGGTAATGTACACTGTTCATGTATATAAACAATCAAGGTGATACAGTTTTATTAAATTAAAGTATGAAGAAAGTAGGAATGGGACAACTATATTAACAAAGCAAATTAGCAATTGCATGTTTGATTTATTAAAGGGATAGTTGAGTTCTGTTGCAGAGGGCGCTACACAAAATAATTTTTTTGTGAGATAATGAGAAACTGTGTGTCAAATTTGAAAGAGCATAATATTTAAATGACAAAATCATCTTTGTTTGATCAAAATCGGTTCAGAGACGGCTGAAATATAACAATTTTTAATACTTGTGTACCACCACAAATATTAGATATTTTGAAAAATTTGAAAAAAGCATTGAAATAACGCCTTTTACGTCGTATTTCAACCAAAGCCAATGTTGGCTTTTTTGTTGGCATTTTCGTGTTGCTTATATTATGCATAACCAGCGGGCCCATGTATTGTTATTTTTAATTAAATAATTAATTAACGGTCACCATGTTTTTTTTAAAGTGGAGCTGAATTGGATGCTCGTATTGGCTAAATTTCACACATTTTGGGGTCTAAAATTACCTTCATAGCAATTTTAGGTTCGAAAAGTGCACTAGAAATGTCATAGATAAAAAAATAAGAGCAATAACCATGCACTTTGAAGGCATTTGCGGTCTGAAAACAGAACTCAACTTTCCCTTTAACTTGAAATGTTCATCTACATCTTTTCTACTAATCTTCACTTGAATATACAGACATTTCTCAGTATTTTAGTTATTTTATAAAAAATATCATGATTTTGTTTTTGTCATTCTTGCTCATTTCTAGGTCATTCTTGTATTCACCTAGATAGCAAGTTTTGTTAAAGTAGGACTTAATTTGGTTTTCCTTAGGAATCTTGGCTTCCTAGTCATGTGAACCATTCATTTTGTACTGAAATGGATCATATGTATTTTTTCTCAATATTAAAACAAAAAGGAGAACATTTTCTTTATTTTTTTTATTAATTTATTTTTTTGTGGTTTAAAAAGACATATAAATATACATGATTGAAAGGTCCAAGGACCAAAACTGTTCATGTTTACAAATTATACAATACGGTTATAAATACAGTAAATATACAATAATGAGCCAAACTAAAGGTATGACAAGTACAATACGTAACTAAAGGTATGACATAAATAATACAATTCCATCAATACAATACCAAAATAAACTAAGAGAAAGTAGAGTCAAGATAATCAAATTACTAAACTGATATATGGTAATGGTAACAGATAGACAGACAAAAATAATGTTGAGCAACCAAACAATCAAAGAAAAAAGGGGGAAAAAATATTTTGAAGATAGGCAACGATAAAAGACTTAAAACCTGAATTAACATAATTACGTTTGAGTTGATAAGGTAACAACAAAGAAATATATATATTACAAATTGGAATCGACTTTAAAAATTAGTTATACAATGCCATTATTAAAATATAACGTATACCAAATTGTGAATGTGTCAATTAAAAGAGAGAGAAAGGTGATAGAGATAGAGAGAGAGAGAGAGAGAGAGAGAGAGAGAGAGAGAATCAAGGCTCATTAATTGTACGAACAAGAGAAGGAACAGCAGAATTTTGATATCGGCTAGTCCTGCACCTAGGAATGACCAAACCATGATTATTACGGAGGGGGCGAAAATTGGGCAAGGAATCTTTAGATTGTGGAAGTAAGTCTCTGTGTCGGGACATCAGTAACGAGTGGGCAAACTTAGTATCAAGCTCAATTCTTCTTGCTTGAAGGGAGGGCAGATTTAGACTCTCTAGCCTTTCATCATAGGTGAGAGGGGTGAAACCGAGAATGATCTTGGTCACACGCCTCTGAACTCTCTCAACTTTCTCAGACTGTTGACAAGTGATTGAAGAAGACCAGACAGGTGAGGCATACTCTAGAATGGGACGGATATGGGATGCGTAAATGGTAACTAGATCACTACATGTACATGATGCATTGTATTTCTTCAAGATACACAACATAAACAATCGTCTCGAAGCTTTTTGAACGACGAGATCAATTTGTTGACCCCACTTCATATTACATTGCAAAGTAACTCCTAACAGTGACAGGTGTGTGACTTCCTGAAGAACAGAATCGCTGATCTTGATTTCAGGGAAAGGTGGAGGGTTTCGCATGAAGCATATATTAAGGATCTTACATTTTGACGGTTTAGGCGTCATGTGATTTGTGCTAGACCATTGGGTTAGCTGGGAGACCTGATCTTGCAATTGTGATAGCTGAGTATGTTTTCTGAATTCTGCTAGGGTAAGGTCGTTAACATATTTCCATCTATTTGGGGTGAAATCTGCAGCATCATTGATCATGATCAGAAATAGGATTGGGCCAAGCTTGGTGCCCTGTGGAACACCACATGTTATCGATTGAACTTGAGAGGTAATCCCACTAAGGCGGACAGTTTGGGATCTGTTACTCAGGAAGTCACACACAACAGAAATGATAGATTGACTGACACCCATATTTATCATCTGAGTTACTAAAACGGTATGATCGATAGCATAAAAAATTGAACCCAAAAAACAAAAAAACATGCAAAGGAGGATGACCAACCACACATGAATTGGAAGGTTTTTCATGTACATGTACAAAGAAAAATATAAGTGTTTACCGGTACCTGTGTGGTATTGATATTAGGCAGACTTGTGAGAAAATTACCAATTCAGATTACTTCAAATTTTACTATGAGGAGAGTGGTATTATTTATCTCCCTCTCTGTTCCTTATTCAACTCCTCTAAATTCTTTAGCACTCCCCCTCCCACCCCTCTCTCTCTTTCTCTCTCTCTTTCTCTCTCTCTTTCTCTCTCTCTCTCCCTCCCTCCCTCTCTC
>JAVYIG010000238.1:0-55000 GCA_035222895.1 Strongylocentrotus droebachiensis | reverse complement strand
TGGCTTTACTCCAGATTTGTTATATTAAAAAAAACAAATTGATTATCATTGTTCATTCCTTTTTTCCCTTGAAACTTTTACTATGGTCTGTACTCTGTTGTCTGATTTCTTTGCTTTCAATCAAGAGTCAAAGCCAGTTTCCCTTAGAGTTGGATTGCACATAAATAACCCTGCTTTAGCTTTTTTTGCTAATATGCATACATGCACAATACCTTATTTCTCATAGAACTCAGAGTTCCGGTTGGGTCGAGACCCGGGCCAGAGCTATCGGTCTGCTTTCCAGCAGGATTACCCAGCCAGCCAGCATGCCTTACATAGCAGCAGACGCTCCAGCCAGCCAGTATCAGCTGAATCTCAGCTAGACCATTCACTGTCAGCATCCTATGGAGGTATGTTATTTATTAACCCTTTCAGGGAATATATGTTCACCTTTTTCAAATTGGCAACATTGGTATTTTTAATATCTTTTGATGATATGTTTTGTAAACATTTGAAATGGAATTGTATTTATTTACTTTGTGTTGTAAAATATATGTATTTTCTTTCATAAATTCATAAATTTATATCAAAAGTATTACATGTATTAGATGAACCAAACCTATTTTCAGCACCATATATCACTGCCTCCGTTTATTTTGCTTATAGAAATTACGGAAACTGCTTTCCCCCACATACATGTAGAGTACATTATATACCTCACTTAAGAAATCCAGCCATCTGATTGGTCGAATTGCATTCATAAACTTCAACTGTTCCTGTAAAATTCTCGGTAACCATGCTTAAAACATTTCAATATTTTTAATAACCATGGTTATTAAAAATAGTTGGTCAGCGTCCATGGTTACCCCATAGGTTTACATGTTAAAAAATGGTTTGAGCGATGGAGGACCGTATGTGTGCGAAGGATTGGTCGGCAATTTCAATACAATTGAATCTCGATCGATCTTACCGACAATTTTATCTTGCATTGTTGACATGAAGACGAAAATAAACTCTCAAAAACAAAAAAACAACATCTGCCGATAGATCTTGATCTAAGTTCGTGCCAATATGCATTGCAAAAGTAAAAGAAGGGTCCGTTTCATGGAGCTTTTGCGAAGCATCCCTCACGCGGAGCCGTTTTCAATCCATTTTAATGTATATATTAGAGAAAACTGCCAAGCATGTTAACGACGCGTGATAGCTGAGTGGTCTAAGCGTTGGTTTTCGATACACCTCTTGTTGTACGCAAGAGTTCGAATCCCGTCTTCGACAAAAATGTAAAATATTTTTTATTTTTTATTTTTTAGTCTATTTTTTTCGGCATATAAAAGTATTAATGACTGCTTTAATATTCGAGAAATAGTTGTTTTCATACGCTCTCGGGAAGGTTACAATTGGGCTATTCCCCTCGGCAAGCCTCGGGGAATAGCACAATTCTAACCTTCCCTTGAGCGTAATAAAACAACTATTTCTCTCAAAGCAGTCATTAATACTATACTAGTGACTACCATAGTTATCTGCATGAGAAGGAAGGGCGTGAGAGGGGATAGATCACATAATTATTTAAATACATTTTTAGTGAGGGGGGGGGGGGGGTCTTTATGACATAAACTTCCAGAAAATTTAAGCTAGTGAATAAATCAAAAGTGATGTAAAAAATGTCTTTGACATCCTCATTTTTATAATCAATAGTTGTTCAGTTTTTATTCATGGCTTACCCTTTGGTATATGTCTCATGTTGATAATCTGTTAAACTACTAAGAATACCTGCATAACACTTTGCAAGTTATTAATGAGGGCTATTGTCATGGCAAGAAACTTTAGAATGTTTCAAAGTTCAGTTAAATTCTTCAAGATTTAACTAAAGTCAAAATCACAGTTCATTTATCATTCCCTATTAAGAAGTACAATCTCAAATATATGTATGTTATACTTGCATCAAGAAGTTTCAAATTACATGATTTAAAAAAATGTTACCTTCAGTTATGAGATTTAAAAAAGATGGCTAGTGTACTGTATATTTGCAAGATAGAAATGATATTGCACTGCAAACTCTGTCTGACCCACTCCACCCCCATTAGGTCACTCTGACTCCCGCACCCCTCGTCACAGGCAGGTGCACCACCCTGCTACTGCATTCGCCACCCAGCTGACAGACCTAGACCCCACCAACTACCACCAGCCTGCCCCGCCCAGGGGGGATGATATGCCCTCCGTCTACACCCAGTCCCATTCTCACTCGCACCCCTCCCACTCTCATGGTGCTACACGCCAGATCCAGAGCGCCGGGTCGGTCCAGTCGCGCCAGGTCAAGCCTACGTCGTATGTCCCAGGTAATTATTCTATTTTAGCGTACAAGGGATCGCTATTTCTTTTGGTATGGAGCAATCACATGACACTTCACTTTTAATGTCCAAGGCCCTGTCTTGTGACCAGTTGTAATTGATTCTTCAATTGCAACTGTGCACTAGAGAGTTTGGAGTTTGTACATTTGTGATTGAATTCCAGGGGGGCGTTTCACAAAACTTATCACCAGTGACAAATGACAGTTTTTGTTATAAGCTACTGAAATCCTTGCTTCTGATTAGTTATCAGCAGATTTGTCACTGATTTTTGTCATTTGTCATTCAAAAAAAGCTTTGTGAAACGGGCCCCTGGACTTGTGCTCAATCTTGACCAATCACAGCTCTTCATAAGACAGGGTCCTAATTTTATTTCATCCAGTTATGTTCACTTTTTGTCACTATAGGGGACAAAATCACAATTGTTTCACCCCCCACATTGGTCTTGATTTCCCTGTCGTAGTTTTGATGCAATATTATATGCAGTTAGTGTCACATGCAGGGCACCTATCTGGGATTCCCCCCACTCCCTACCCCCAAGCACTCACTTTACACTTGAAATATTGAAATATCACTTACCTACACATATTTGCTATCACTGCAGATCTGGTGTCATATTACTCACAAAATAGTATATTCCTTGCACATTGTTAATAATTCTATTTATTTAAATTTAAGAATTATACATGCAGGTATCAGTTCTATGAAGAATACATTTACATAATATAACAGAAATGCTGAAACGGATGACTCAAGACCGAGGTACTTGGAGAGACACTTGATGTAGAATTCTGATTGGGTCACTGAACCTGTCATAAACTGACAGATCACCATTGGTGATGATAATATCTCAGGCATACTGACTATTTGACTCTAGACCGACCGATTCTTGGCCATTCATGGTAGTGTCATTTATTGTGCGGTCTGATGCCGGTCTCGTCGGTGTGATTGGGGTATAACTTTGTAATGGCCATTGGAGGTTCAGCAAAGAATTAAATGACCCTAAAGGCTTACACAGGTAACCTTACATTCAAATGTATTACTTATTCTAAATTGACTTAATTTCAATTTGCAGGAATAAAAACACATTTACATCCATCCACTCCTTGTACTTTCCCAACTTAGCGTTATACTGGTAAAAAGTCTCTGCACCTCAGAGGATTATCTTTTTGATATTTCTTTTTATGAAGGAAAGAATATCTTTAGTACATATCATGTATGTCTTTAACACTGATTAAGTGATATGACTTATGTGTATTGGAACAGATTACTATGTGTATTCTTCTTTTCATTTTAAACACAAAGAGAACATGTACTATTCCATAAGTAAGTACACTAAGTAAATATAACTTTCAGTGCCTAAAAATAACCCTTTATTTCCTCCTCTCTTCAACTCAAAAGCTTCAAATTAATGTAGATTACTAGAAAATATGTTCACCTGATTGTAATATGGCTTTTTAAAGAACTGGGCAAACTTACTTGTGCTAAATGTGAAATAATATTTCACAAATTTTAATCCATTACAAAAGGTTTAGAGGATATTGCCAGTTTCTATAATAAATCCTCACCCCTAACCAATGTCTATGCAAAATTTCTCTCTTTTGTGAATAAAAACTGGAGCAATTGGATGTTTAACACAGTAGTTTGTTAGAATTAGAAGCCTTAGAAAGAAACTAAACAATCTTGCTCTCAAATTCAAACATATTTTTCTTCACAGTGTTTTGACAAAGTAGTGTAGTTCAAAGCAAGTGCTGAATATACTTGTTTTAGAAGTCATATTTTGTGTGGTTAGATTTAAAGCATGAGCAGCTAACAACAAAGAAACACTTAAAATATGCTGACAGATTTATGATTTGAGTGTGCATTTTCCAGCTAACATCTGGAGAACTAACTTTTAGAAATGTCTAGAAGATACCTTCATGGAGTGCTGACAAAATTTCCATCAATATTTGAAGTTCATCACAATCAACTTACTTTTGATATCTCATGGTTGTGCCTAGGATCTTTATATAAAATTATAACTATTCTCTTCAAATCTAGAGGGTTTGCATGTACCAGTTGTGGACTTACTTCATATTAGAGATCTCTGTAAGTTCTCTCAGATGCATTCAAATCGTGAATGTCCAAATTTACATGTTGCTGCTTTTGTCGTCAGTTTAAAAACCATGAGTATTGTCAGCTTTATCTATATGTTTGTCAAAGGTACATCAAGCATGCCTTTTCTTAGTACTACATTTAAGTATGGAAACTTTTGAAATTTGATTGGGTATATGAAGCTCATATTGGTCTGTTCACATATAGCCACGCTAAACCATGGCAGTTTACCAAGAAGGGTTTTTAAAGTGTTCTTACGTGTATTGGACTTCACGTTTTTATATAAAAAAACACGCATTGATGTGAGCATGCGTATCATCTTTGTTGCGCACATCTACTTTTTCATCTCCACTTGCCATTCCGTTAGTAAACAAAAAAATGTCCATGGTAAACCTGGGCATATGTGAACAACCCTACCTTTTTCTTTTTTGGTTGAAAATTTACTTTGTGCATCCCATATTAGAAATGGTGACTTTGAATGAATTTTTGAAGGGGTAATAAAAATAACCAAATGTACCCTAGAGGTACAAAGAAATGAAGTTTTGATGGTATGAAGATAACTTTGTATAAAAAGTTGTCCTTGTTCCTAAACTTCTTTGGGGAATCTAAATCTTTACTCTTGGTTCTATTAAAGGGCACACAGCACTGGGTATACCTATGGGTTGGTACATGTACAGTACATCTTGAACTGTTTGATCACATTTTCATCTTGTGTTTGTCTGTTGCACATTTCTTCTTTTGTTGTTGCTTTCATTGGTGATTGCTTCAGATGAGAGTCCAGATGAACATGAACCATCTTCAGGTAGTGTATGGATTTCAGCACAATAATTTACATAACAAGTCATTGTGCAATGTGTGTAATAAGATGATCCTTTGATAATGGCCAGCCTCACATACCGTAATTAACGGTGTATTAACCGCACTTTTTTTGCCGCCAAAAAAATTCAAAGTCGCCAAAAAAATTCAAAGTCGGGGTGCGTCTTATACACGGTTTACACACACACACAAAAAAAATAATTAAAGTTTCGATTTATGCCCCTCCAGCGGGCGCTATGCCTGGCAATGTCTCCCAGCTCAGTAATCGGTGTGTTGACTCACCACTCAGAATCTAGAACAACACTCAAATTTGTCTGTCATCTTGGTTTGAAAGTAATCTTTCTGATACATGTAGATCTCAATATGTAGTTTATAATAATAATTCCTCCAATTTTTCTTCTATTACACGGCGTACCACAAGGTTCTATCCTAGGTCCTGTACTGTTTTTTGATTTACATTAATGATCTTACACATTCAGCTACACCTCGCAGTTAAATGAAAGGCCTTCCCGCGTGTTTTTTTTTAACACAGACCTGGCTTGCTACCGACAGAGTCGGCACAAAAACAAAAATTTTTAAACAAAAATTTAATTTTTTTTTTTTAAAGGAAGAAAAAGAGGGGTGCGGTTAATACACGTGGGCGTTTTATACACCGTTAATTACGGTAATACTGGTCAATCATTCTCATTTTGAATATATAAATTGTTACATGTATTTGCCACACTATGATGAATTGAAATCACTCATTTTTTGCTGGATGAAGTATTATTTTGCTGACCAATTGTGTACCTAGTATAGATGCCATTTTATATAGTTGAAATGGCATACTGTAAATGTAAAACTAGAAACATTTGCTCCCATGAAATGTTCATGACTTCTGCCTTTAATTTAAATTCACAGAAGAGAAGAAGAAAATCACAATGAGAAAAAAATAACAGCTGAATTTTTTGCAGCTTGGCAAAGTTTTTTGCCATGAATATTGCTCTCATTTACAAATTGTAAAAGCTTCATGTCATGAAATTTTCTGATGTTATACATTTATTATTTACAAATTATCACCATTTTTTCAGTGTTGATGCACCTGTTAATGATTATTGTCAGTATAAATTGTTGTTATTTCACATGCTGTGATTTGTGTAGCATGCACAGACCTTAGATTTTGTTTTTGTTTGGTAATTTTTACTTTTGATCTGTCATATGAATTATATTATATTGGTAATGCATAGTATTGGTTAAAGTCAGAAGAAATCAGAATATACTTTCTAAACTCCGCAAATTCCCACAATGGATCTTGAGAAGATATCTTCCCAAGGAACACATTTTTTCTTCAATGATTTCCATGTCCTTAGCCAATACTGTGTTTTACATTGTACCTTAAATAATGTGCCTTTTTTATGTGTGATTCATTTTGTTTTGCTAGCTAAAATTAAGAAATATAATTTACATAATTACAGACTGTGCAGAAGTAATTGTTTTATTGTCTTGCATATAGTGTTTTGTAAGTTTGAAAAGGGGAACATTTAAAACAACAAAGCAACAAAAAGATTAGGTAGAAGTTATTGCTAGTTATTGCAATCTTAGATTTTCTTTGTCTAGGCATCACATTGATATTAAGAGTTGAATTTGATTTCTCTGTAGAATTAGATAATGCAGTAGGAAAAATTTGTTATCTTTTGCACAGCATCTGAATGTGTAGCAGGTTTGTACGTGTAGATGCACACTGTTTATACCAGAGTGCCCGACAATGTTTGTGTGCTATATCACTACTATTGCAAACAACACTTCTTCAAAAAGCACGGTTTGTGGGCAGGATTTGAAGTAAACGTCATTGCCTTTTCAGATGTAGAATCGGTTTTGTATTTTAGATGCTATCATGCAGTGACCATTTTCTCCCTGAGGCCTCCCCCTCTCTTAAAAAGAAAGACAAATTGTCAAACTGTAAAAAATAAAAGATCTTCATCACACTCACAACCCATTCCCTTCACATTTGAATATATCATTTGCCTCTTCCAGCCCTTCAATATCATTTGATGATGAAAATTCACCCGGTTGCTTTGAAGTTCTTCTTTTGCCTGTTAGTCTATTATTCAAGAATGTAAAAATTGACTTGGATTGCACAAAAGTACAATAGACGTGTGTGATCTTTGCTCTTCGATCAGGAAGTTACACAAGACACTGCACATTTTTTTCTTCACTTTGGATATTGAAAAATGAAATCCATTTTTTGCAATTTTGCATGCACTTGTTGCCAATTTGCCTTTGACGTCTGACCTCTGACCTGTTGCTGCATCTCCACATTACAGACTTAGGTTCTCCAACACAGCCTACATGTGCTTTCCGCACTTTCAACTCAGGTACTGGTAAAAGTCTAGTCTATCTGTATCTATCTATCCTTCGCTTGCATGTGTATGCAGTCATATTTTAAACATGATATATAGAGTACTTGAAGGTTTATACACAGGGTGCTACAGAAATATATAATGATCATATGAGTAGGCCTAAGCGCATATCTAGGTTGGAAATGTATAGAAATGCTTGTTTTTAAATCTCTAATTTTGTTTATTTCCCTTTTTTTGGGGGGGGGGGGCACAGAAAAGTAAATGTCAAATGGTTGGCAGAGAGCCAGATGATTCTTACTCTAATAAAAAAAAAAAAGGGGGAGCCTTTTTGGCTCTCAAAGATACTGAATTGAAAATTAATTGTAACAAGTATTTTGCCAATAACAGACCCTAAGCTATCCAAAATGTCTAAATGTCTGATGCATTAAGATACCCTGTAGCACCCTAACTAAACCTTCCCATCTATCATTATTTATATTCTCAGATGCATGAAGTATGTGCTGTATGAATTTATTGCATTTTCATTTGCCTGCTTTGAGAGACATTGTATCCCATACTGCATAAATTAGTTTGCATTCAGTAAAAAAAAATTTGATTTGATATTCGGCTGATGTGAAAATGATACATGTATTGATTGTTTTGTGATCTTTAAAAAATGTCAATACATTTGTATAAAATATTGTAATCAAGTGACAATGCAGTAAGGCTTTGGAAGAGCTAGTGTATATTGTGTAATATCCTTTCCTGTGGATTCATAAAATACAAATGTGGTGTTGCCTTTATCTGATTGGAAGAAAAATATCTTTGTTTTACAGTCAAAAAGGAAAGTTCATCAGTACATTATAAGAGAATGGAATCTTCCATACCGAATCATGTCATGATTGCAAGTTACAGACTCTTCCCCCTCATAGAAAAAAGAGAAGAAAAGAAAAAAAAGTCAAAAAAAATTCATCACTGAATAACAGGATGCAGTCTCTCCATGCTGGCTGGATGCAAACACCTGTACTGTCTCTATATTTAGACTAATAGAATACTGCTTGTCTAGATAATCACGATATACCACCTCATATCGATCAGCTTCATAGCAGAGACGTAATGCTCAAGATATATTACTTCATTTGCATGATATCATTTCTGTCTATAGCCAACTTTATATGAACATGTGACTTTTGAATTTCATTTTCACTTGCATTTTTTTCTTCCAAAATTGTTTACTGGTTTGGCATCTTGGCATGTACCATACAATGTGATTCTCTTACAAATGCATGATGAAATTCAAACTCTCTCTCTCTCTCTCTCTCTCTCTCCGTCTCTGTCTCTGTCTCTCTCATTTTGCTAATTTCTTGCATCTCTGTCTCCATCCCTACCATTTCCACCTCTGATATGCCCAGCCTTTTGGTCGATGTACTCAGCCAGCACTGAATACAAAAAAAAAAACCAAATATAATACCCTATCAATCACTAAAAGCACATGCATTGTTAAGGTGTCCAATTTGTAATATACAGTAGGTTGAAACATATACACTGCATATATGTATCAATGGCATGAGTGTTAACCCTTTCATTGTTACTAGGATAGCAAACAATTAAATCCTATATTAACTTTCAAGAGTCAAATTCAGGATCTCAGATCTTTGTTTCATTTTTAAATGTCTTGTATTGGAGGATTATTCATCACAATGTATATACCTACATCATACATGTACAACATATATTTATCCTTCAGAACATTTTTAGCAAATAGCAAGTGTTTTTTTAATAAATAATTCAAATGTACATATTTAAACATGTAGTCTTGGGTGGGACTTGCTAGCTAGCTATTACATGGAAGGGGTTGAATTAGTTAATTCAATAAGATTACATGACATTGTTTGCATGTGTAGATTCCATTTGTTTATGAATGTATTTTATATCCTTCTGTATCATTTATTTACTATTGTAAAGTATGTAAAGCATGTTTGTACATTGTTCCTCATGACTTTATGTAATTGTACAGCCATATAATGTTTTCTATCTTGTAATTTACATATGTGATACAATACTTTACAGTCATTATACTTGCATGTATGTTATTGATTTGTAATTTGATTTGCGATTTACAATGATTGAAGATGTTCTATATTTATTGTGATCATTGGTAATGGTAAGTATACAGGACAAATATACATGGATCTGTTTTTGTATGATGGTGTAGGGGCTTCTTGATCCTATTTTTGCTGTGAATCTATAAAGTTGAATACTCAAAATGATATGATGACGGGCAGTTCTAACACCCAAGGTTGATGTGTTCATTTATTAATTTTACAAATTTAAGTTACCTGGACATCTACCGTATTGATACTTTTGAAGAAAAATAATAATTGATTATAGAAGTAAATTATAACATGATAATGACTATATATCACCTTAACCCAATGAAAAGTGTATGTTTGAAACTGAAAATACAAGAAATTTATTGTTATGTAAAGTAGAGAGAAAAAAGTGTCTTCTATGACGTTTTATAAAGATTTACATTAAATCTCACATATAGTCTTAATAGAACAACCATGAAGAGAGAGTAGTCGTGTAGTCTGTACGTGCATGTACATAAATTATGCCTACGGTCTTTACAGATATACATACATGTACATGTACATAGGATATATCTACACTGCATTGTATGTGTACATCATGTGTTATCCAATCAAAAATACAAACTAAATAACCTTTGCACCGAGTCCAAGTGAAGCTCCAATTATCATGAAGTATGTTAAACCATTGCCTTATTTGTAGGTGACCGAGTGTTGTTCACTGAATCCCCCTCACTACCTGGTGTGCCTGTGGTCTACAGAACTCACGAAGAGAAGAGCCTGAACCCTGATAGACTCAACCTAGACAGGTTAGTGAAAACGTGTGTGGGTGTGTGGGTGTGAGAGGGTTAAGTTAGAGAGTTGATAGGGTGGTTTCACTGAATCCCCCTCACTACCTGGTGTGCCTGTGGTCTACAGAACTCACGAAGAGAAGAGCCTGAACCCTGATAGACTCAACCTAGACAGGTCAGTGAAAACGTGTGTGGGTGTGTGGGTGTGAGAGGGTTAAGTTAGAGAGTTGATAGGGTGGTTTCACTGAATCACCCTCACTACCTGGTGTGCCTGTGGTCTACAGAACTCAAGAAGAGAAGAGCCTGAACCCTGATAGACTCAACCTAGACAGGTCAGTGAAAACGTGTATGTGTGTGTGTGTGTGAGAGGGTTAAGTTAGAGAGTTGATAGGGTGGTTTCACTGAATCACCCTCACTACCTGGTGTTCCTGTGGTCTACAGAACTCAAGAAGAGAAGAGCCTGAACCCTGATAGACTCAACCTAGACAGGTCAGTGAAAACGTGTATGTGTGTGTGTGTGTGAGAGGGTTAAGTTAGAGAGTTGATAGGGTGGTTTCACTGAATCACCCTCACTACCTGGTGTTCCTGTGGTCTACAGAACTCAAGAAGAGAAGAGCCTGAACCCTGATAGACTCAACCTAGACAGGTCAGTGAAAACGTGTGTGGGTGTGTGTGTGTGAGAGGGTTAAGTTAGAGAGTTGATAGGGTGGTTTCACTGAATCACCCTCACTACCCGGTGTGCCTGTGGTCTACAGAACTCAAGAAGAGAAGAGCCTGAACCCTGATAGACTCAACCTAGACAGGTTAGTGAAAACGTGTATGTGTGTGTGTGTGAGGGTTAAGTTAGAGAGTTGATAGGGTGGTTTCACTGAATCACCCTCACTACCTGGTGTGCCTGTGGTCTACAGAACTCACGAAGAGAAGAGCCTGAACCCTGATAGACTCAACCTAGACAGGTCAGTGAAAACGTGTGTGGGTGTGTGGGTGTGAGAGGGTTAAGTTAGAGAGTTGATAGGGTGGTTTCACTGAATCACCCTCACTACCTGGTGTGCCTGTGGTCTACAGAACTCAAGAAGAGAAGAGCCTGAACCCTGATAGACTCAACCTAGACAGGTCAGTGAAAACGTGTATGTGTGTGTGTGTGTGAGAGGGTTAAGTTAGAGAGTTGATAGGGTGGTTTCACTGAATCACCCTCACTACCTGGTGTTCCTGTGGTCTACAGAACTCAAGAAGAGAAGAGCCTGAACCCTGATAGACTCAACCTAGACAGGTCAGTGAAAACGTGTATGTGTGTGTGTGTGTGAGAGGGTTAAGTTAGAGAGTTGATAGGGTGGTTTCACTGAATCACCCTCACTACCTGGTGTTCCTGTGGTCTACAGAACTCAAGAAGAGAAGAGCCTGAACCCTGATAGACTCAACCTAGACAGGTCAGTGAAAACGTGTGTGGGTGTGTGTGTGTGAGAGGGTTAAGTTAGAGAGTTGATAGGGTGGTTTCACTGAATCACCCTCACTACCCGGTGTGCCTGTGGTCTACAGAACTCAAGAAGAGAAGAGCCTGAACCCTGATAGACTCAACCTAGACAGGTTAGTGAAAACGTGTATGTGTGTGTGTGTGAGGGTTAAGTTAGAGAGTTGATAGGGTGGTTTCACTGAATCACCCTCACTACCTGGTGTGCCTGTGGTCTACAGAACTCACGAAGAGAAGAGCCTGAACCCTGATAGACTCAACCTAGACAGGTTAGTGAAAACGTGTGTGGGTGTGTGTGTGTGAGAGGGTTAAGTTAGAGAGTTGATAGGGTGGTTTCACTGAATCACCCTCACTACCTGGTGTTCCTGTGGTCTACAGAACTCAAGAAGAGAAGAGCCTGAACCCTGATAGACTCAACCTAGACAGGTCAGTGAAAACGTGTGTGGGTGTGTGTGTGTGAGAGGGTTAAGTTAGAGAGTTGATAGGGTGGTTTCACTGAATCACCCTCACTACCCGGTGTGCCTGTGGTCTACAGAACTCAAGAAGAGAAGAGCCTGAACCCTGATAGACTCAACCTAGACAGGTCAGTGAAAACGTGTGTGGGTGTGTGGGTGTGAGAGGGTTAAGTTAGAGAGTTGATAGGGTGGTTTCACTGAATCACCCTCACTACCCGGTGTGCCTGTGGTCTACAGAACTCACGAAGAGAAGAGCCTGAACCCTGATAGACTCAACCTAGACAGGTCAGTGAAAACATGTATGTGTGTGTGTGTGAGGGTTAAGTTAGAGAGTTGATAGGGTGGTTTCACTGAATCACCCTCACTACCTGGTGTGCCTGTGGTCTACAGAACTCACGAAGAGAAGAGCCTGAACCCTGATAGACTCAACCTAGACAGGTTAGTGAAAACGTGTGTGGGTGTGTGGGTGTGAGAGGGTTAAGTTAGAGAGTTGATAGGGTGGTTTCACTGAATCACCCTCACTACCTGGTGTGCCTGTGGTCTACAGAACTCAAGAAGAGAAGAGCCTGAACCCTGATAGACTCAACCTAGACAGGTCAGTGAAAACGTGTGTGGGTGTGTGTGTGTGAGAGGGTTAAGTTAGAGAGTTGATAGGGTGGTTTCACTGAATCACCCTCACTACCCGGTGTGCCTGTGATCTACAGAACTCACGAAGAGAAGAGCCTGAACCCTGATAGACTCAACCTAGACAGGTTAGTGAAAACGTGTGTGGGTGTGTGGGTGTGAGAGGGTTAAGTTAGAGAGTTGATAGGGTGGTTTCACTGAATCACCCTCACTACCTGGTGTGCCTGTGGTCTACAGAACTCACGAAGAGAAGAGCCTGAACCCTGATAGACTCAACCTAGACAGGTCAGTGAAAACGTGTGTGGGTGTGTGTGTGTGAGAGGGTTAAGTTAGAGAGTTGATAGGGTGGTTTCACTGAATCACCCTCACTACCCGGTGTGCCTGTGGTCTACAGAACTCAAGAAGAGAAGAGCCTGAACCCTGATAGACTCAACCTAGACAGGTCAGTGAAAACGTGTATGGGTGTGTGTGTGTGAGAGGGTTAAGTTAGAGAGTTGATAGGGTGGTTTCACTGAATCACCCTCACTACCTGGTGTGCCTGTGGTCTACAGAACTCACGAAGAGAAGAGCCTGAACCCTGATAGACTCAACCTAGACAGGTCAGTGTTCATTGTGTGTATATACTTGTACGTGTGTGACCTAATAAAGACAGGACAGGGTGTTGTTCACTGAATCTTCATTGCTTCCTAATGTTCTGGTGTTCCTGACCCCTAGAAGTCAATGATAGTCCAGGGGCAAGCAGTCCTGATACAAAACGTCAGTGCATGTGTATGAATTACATTTTTACCGATTTTGCTTGCTCTTCACAGCATCACCCTCACTTCCTGTTTTCCATGTGATCTGCAGCATGCAACAAAATACAAGTCTGACCCCAGACCGATTCAAACTTGGAAGGGCAGAATCTTTAATCGTAATTTGGAATCAACTTGGAATCCTCTTGAAATTTACATGTATACAGTATTACAGTAAGATGCTGCTTGTAAGTGTCGGCTTGCATGGTGATGTAGATATACAGTATGCTTGCGGGTGCACCATGTGAGAGAGAGGGAGGATTGAGGAGTCCTGAAAAAGGACTCTCTGTAATCTTTCTTGAGGGTTTGTTAGTCCTGAAAAGGACTGTTGGTATAGTCTTGAAAAAGACTGTTGGTTATCTTTCTTAGCTTATAGTTCTAAGGAGAACAAGAGCGCTTGGAGAGGATGAGTAGCGGGACTCCTCAATCCTCCCTCTCTCTCTCACATGGTGCACCCGCAAGCCTACTATATATGTATACAGTAAGTTTAAACTACAGCTACAAATGTATTTATACTATACAGGAGGAAACTGACTCAGTGCCCTCTTCTTGAGGGAGAGGATCACCTGAGACTGCTCAACTTTCAGCACAACACCATCAGGAGGATTGAACACCTAGCATCACTCAGAAGACTCATCTTTCTAGACCTCTATGATAACAGGATAGAAGCCATCTCAGGTTTGGACACCATGAGGTCCCTAAGGGTTCTAATGCTTGGCAAGAACAGGTGAGTGTGTCTGTGTGATTTAGAGAGAGGAAAAATCGTATTTTGATATCTTCGTAACTAATTGCCTATGGAACCATTTCCTGTATTAACTTTAGAGAAATGAAAGAATTCAGTAATCTGAAACCAGATAGAGGGCATCGTAGCATTGAATAACTTAATATCGTTTGGTATCTTAATACTAAGACCATTTCATGTATCTGGATGATTTCAGTGACAGCCTCATACAGCTTGTCTTAGGGTTGGATACTGTGAATGCATTCAGTGTTGCTGCTTGGCAAGAAGAGTTGACCATGTCTGAGTAGTTTATGCAAGGTTGCTAGAAGAATGCAATCTCCCACCTTTTGTGTATTAAAACCTGATACATGCATTTATTGGTTACCTGAGGATTGGATGCCATGAGAAACTTGGTCCTTTTAATCCCCAGCCAAACCAGGTTGATGTGTATGTGGATTTGTAGTAATATCATTGTCCTTTACGTTCTCTATGGCACCCATATGTAAGGCATCTGTGTGTTGGATATGCTACTGTCACAAAGGTTCGTACAACGATAATTTTGTAAGAATCTCCCTGTTTTTCCATTGTCTGAAAATTGTTCTTACAGCATTCGTAGCAGTTCATAATGGCATTTATGACCGAGGCTATACCAGAAAATATTGAAGGATAAGACTATTGTGATATCAGTATCAGTGTCAGTCTCAATATCAGTTAGTTGCCTAGCATTCCCTCATACTAGAATCCCCTAGATAACATTTCTGAGAATTTAGTCCATTTGATTCATGAAGCAAATACTGCAAGGAGCAGTCGAAGGAAAACGGGGTAGAGGTCGTCCACCAATATATTGGACTGATGATATCAAGAAAGTGTCTGGACAAGGAATGAAAGGTGCAACACAAATGGCAGGTGAAAGAGTTACATGACGTGCTCTCGTGAAGGCCACAGCAGCGCTTTACAGCGCCACCTGAAGTTGATGATGATGATGATTCATAATGTGAAAGGATTTGAATCAGTTTTGATCACCTGAACTTCTTTTCACAAGTTCTGTCCTAGTTCTTCCAAAACTGTTGACCAGCTCTTCCAATCTGACTTCCTCCTGCTCTACAGACTTCTGTGGTAAGCGCTTTATAAGCACTTGTTTTTATTATTATTTCATTATTACAGAATCCAAAAGATAGACAACCTTACCAACCTGGTCAAGCTAGATGTGTTAGATCTCCATGGCAACCGCATCAGTAAGGTTGAGAACATAGATCACCTGCAGGAGCTGCGGGTTCTCAACCTGGCTGGGAATGAGATCACCCATGTGGACAGTCTCTGTGGGATGGATTCACTCACAGAACTCAACCTCAGAAGGAATAAGATCTCAACTGTGGTGAGTCTTTGTTGACAAGTGGTCTCTCTTTACAAGTGTTTGCTTGATTCAGAGCCAAAGTTAATCCTTAAAGGGATTGGGTAACTTTGTCTCAGATTCTGAAACAAGGTCCTGGATTTAGCTCATGCTGCAATGCTAATTATAATCCTTTAGTTCAGTCAGGAACCCCATGACTTTAACAAACCGATCGCCTGTCTGATTATCAAGATATATATGAATGGAAATCAAAATTAAATTTGTAGTTTTCCTAACGGTTTTCATAACACTACAGTCTATTGGGGGAAAAGAGTATGGTAAAGCCGGTCACTATTTTTTTTTTGCTTTTTTGAGGCACTTCATGATAATTTTGAAGCGCAATTTTGTAGGGCTTCGATATTACACCCTATCACAGACACTGATAACACTTAGGGCCGTGCATCTCAGATTTAACATTGTTAAACGATGCTTTTAAACAGTGCAGTGCTGTTTCTTTTTCCCTTTTCCTTTTTTTGAAATTTGATCCTGGTAGGGTCAGACTTGCTTTTAAATCTAGTTGCTTTTGTGTCAAGCAATGTCACCTTTCTCCCATATAAGTGTACCCTTCCATACTACCACCTTGTGTTTTCCAAAACTTTCTTGTGTTACATGTGTTAAAAATATAAAGTTGCTTTTATTTTTTTTAATAGGTTAGTGATACATAACATCATCTGAGCAACAGCAAACCAATTTGATTGGCCTCTTTGGGACTCTCTGTGATTGATCAAGCTATGATTACATTGTTGTGAAAAAGAGATCTTTTAATATATTAGATGCAAATTGAATATAACTATATCTTATCATACTTTTATTTTGACAGACTGATGTGGACACACTACCAAGCTTGCAGAGGCTGTTTCTCAGTTTTAATCTCATAATGAAGTAAGTTTGTAAACATTTATGTTATGAATATGATCTGGTTACTTTGTAATTGCATGTATAAATTCGAAGGGACCTTAAAGTCAAAATAAGATTTTTTATGATTGTGTATGAAATATGAATTGTTTTTATTTTTCCTACCTTCTCCTAATGACTGCAACATACATGGAATTGACATGTTAGACACTCTTTCTTTATTATAACACCTAGGCTTTATTGAGGATCTTATTTGGTCATTTGAACTCATTATCTTTAAAACAGATATTCCTGTTGTGAATTATCAAGTCAGAATGCATCTGTAGATGATAGTTGTACCAGAATATCAGGTTAAATGTAGTTATGCTCGGACGATCCTCAAGTAATTAATTTTTCTCTCTCCCTCTCTCTCCCACTGTCTGTCTGTTTGTCTCTCCCTCTCTCTCTCTCTATGTGCCTGTCTGTCTCTGTATGTCTCTCTTTTTCTTTATAACATGTCCATAGTTGGGATGATATATCTTGCCTAGCTGACTCCACATCCCTAATTGAAGTGTCTCTAGATGGTAATCCATTTTGCCAAGAGTCCTCCTACAAATCTATAATCCTCCGGAACATGGGTTATTTGAAACAGCTAGACATGAAGAAAATCTCTGTGAGTAGACAATCCATTGGTATTCAACTGTTTAGATATATTTATATGCATGTAAAGCTACAGTCCCATATACGTCCCGGACCGTCCCGGACCATCCCGGACCCCATCCGGGGTGATCCGGGATTCGGTCCGTGTTGACACCGTGTTGGCACCGGGGTGGTCCTGGATGGTCCTGGATGGTCCTGGATGGTCCTGGGCGGTCCGGGAGTCGACCCGGATGTTTTTGACGGTCAAAAACTGCCGGGGTGGTCCGGGACGGTCCGGGACAATAGTTTGATCCGGGGTGATCCATGTAGCCACCGTGCTGGGTCCGGGGTCATCCGTAGTGGCTCCGGGCGGTCCGTGGCAGTCCGGGAGTGAGTTATTGACCCCGGATCACCCCGGCGCCCCTACGGATGATCCCGGACCCAGCACGGTGGCGACACGGATCATCCGGGATGATCCGTGTTGGCACCAGGATGGTCCGGTGTCATCCGTGTTGGCACCGTGTTGGCACCGGGGTGGTCCAGGACGGTCCGTGGCGGCTCCGTGCTGGGTCTGGAATGATTTGTACTGCTGCCGGGGCTATGCCCGGATGGTCCGGGGCGGTCCGTAGTGGTACCGTGTTGGGTCCGGGGAGACGGTCTGCGGTTGCGATTTTTTGAACAAAACATCCCGGACCATCCCGGATCACCCCAGACCATGGTCCGGGATGGTCCGGAGTGGTCCGTGCTGGTCCGGCTTTTTTTCCAATTTTGGTACTGGATGTTTTTTTTATTTTTATGTTAGGCATGTTTTGCCCTACCAAAAATGTGATCATATGCGATCCTACAATATTCAATGATCGTTGTTGGGGTTGAAATCATGATTGTAAATAATAAACCCTTTATGTTGTATAGCTCCCTCTCAAGGTCAAGATTTTAATTAAGCTATAAAACAATGTTTCTTGACTGAAATCGACCAATTAGCTATTTCCGTTTGGAAATTAAATATCACAATTACATATTCTGAAATTTAATGGTCGCAGCTACCATTGTACGGCCGTAGGCGCTATTTGAAATGTATCAAAATTTACCGGGAGCTCGGTAAATTTTATATTAAATTAAATTTTCTAGTGCTTATAATACATCCACAGGGGCATCCAAATATATCAAAATTGTAAAGAATCACTTTCCACCCAATTTTCAAAATTGTATTACCTTTAAGAAAAGTATTGGGCTGTTACTGTATTAAAATAATATAGGTTGTTCTAATGATAACTAAAGCGTGGTTGTGGATGGATTGAAATACAGATAATGCAAGTCAACGTGATGCGAGTCCCATTGCTTTGCCACTGTCAAAGTCCTCATGTGTGCTCACGTCGGAGCAGCCAACTCTAAATTTGTTTCTTTTCTTTTCCAACATTTCAGGAGGAAGAGAGAAAGGTAGCCTTGACTGTGGTAAAGAAGGAAGAGCAGAAGAAGAGAGAGGTCAACAGAGTCGCAGTACTCAAGGTATGTTGGAATCTTATGGGGCGGCTGTGAGAAAGAAAGTTGCGACTGATAACTGGTATTTGCAATCGATTTGCAACTCAACTTTCTTGCATCGCCTTACTAGTCTCCTAAATTTCCTAGGATTTGTTAGGGTTAAAGTTTTAACGATTAGGTCATATTAACTAGATCTAGCTTTCATTCTCCCTCCACTCTCTCTCTCTCTCTCTCTCTCTCTCTCTCTCTCTCTCTCTCTATCTCTCTCTATCTCTCTCTCTCCTAGTAATGAGGCGTTGCAAGAAAGTTGAGTTGCGATCAAACGCTTGATTTGGGGGATTTGCAATTGATTGCAACTTTCTTGAAACGCCCCATGAAGTCATTCTTCTAAGGTTTCACCATTCAATTCCCTTCTTGATGAGTAGTCCCTTTCCATGAATGAGCTGTAGAACAAACAAGGCGACCGATTGGATTCGATGTCACATCACCAGAAAAAACAAATTACTCGTCAAAGCTTCACACATTTCATCAATTTGTATAGTAAAGCTTCACCCAATGAAGAAAAACGAACGTTAGGACTTCACTACAACAACAAATAGGTCAGGGTCAGGCTTAGGCGTTGAGTCGACGTCGATATTTGGCGACCTCTGAGGAGGGTGGGTCCAGGCCACAGAGTGACCCTTGCATTAGTAATTCAACTTCTACAATTTTCCATCTTGTTTTGTAAATGCAGGAGAAACGAAGGCTTGCCATCAAGAATGCAGCTAGGCAGTGGGAGACATCGATGAGCACGTCGTTAGCCAAGACATCCCGTCTCCAACCTGCTCCACTCTATGGGGGAGGAGAGAGGGGAAGAGACAGTGGACTGGCCACGCCCAATGATAGCAGACCAGGGTGAGTGACAGATCTTCATCCTGGCCCCCTCTTGTCACATTCTGTCTGAAAGCAGCTCTTTTATTCCACTTGTGCTCAGAGCTTGGGATAGAGAAGGATATGTGTGGAAGCAGCCTTGGGATCATATATCTATTTTTTATATGCATGTGTGTTAGTAGAATATTCTGTATTTTTAAAGCAAGAGAGAAGTGCATGTATAGAGAAAATCAGAATTGTTACATTTAGAGCTATCATAAAAAATTGACATATTTGATTATAAACCTAAAACTGTTTACTTGAACTGTACCTGAAGATATATGTAATATTTTTTTGATTCTTTCAAGCTTTTTAGGACATAGTATAGATCTTCTTATTAGATCTTGATGTAAGGGATCATTTACCAATGATTTTGATACCAACAGCATTTAGTAGCAAACATTTTTTCATTGTGCAAACCACTTTGCTTTGCTGTTAACACCAAATTTGATTTGTAATGAATTTCATAACTAACATACATGTATTGTCTGTTTGGAGCCAAAATGTGTTATATTCTTTATAGCAGAGTTAACAATAACACACTTTGGCACTGAACAGACGTTATTGTCTTTGTACACTTATCTGAGTGCATTGACTATGCAATGGTATGAAGCAGGTACTGGTAAAGCTGTCCCTGAATTGAATCCATATCATCTTTAACTCATACAGGTCAAGTGATGGAGGGTCAGACCGAGGTCATTCAGTTGACCTGTTAGACGGAAGAAGGAGTCAGGACTCCAGCCGACCTTCGACCCGATCAGACTCACGGCAGAGGAAGCTACCCACCCCAGATCTTCTTGCCAAGTGAGAATTCAGTGAAATGAAGAATCAGAAAAGTTTCCATTATAAAACAAAGTAGTATTCAGTGTCTGCTGCAATAGATTTCAACTGATTCACATTGATGATGTATTGTAGTGCCAATGATAATATGAAATGCTCCAAAAGATGCTGGGTATTGCTTCATTTCTTTAGCACCCATGAACAATTTTGTTAAACCCCAAAGCAATTTGTAAGATATCTTGATTACAAGATACTCATTGATGTAATGGTACTGCAGTTTTTCCCCATTGAAAAAGAGTGCTATTAAAGTTTACTTTTGTAAAATTTAGATGATGGATATCAAATGAATGGTTTGTAGAATTTGTTAGTATTCAAAGAGAACTAGATTGCATTTTATTTCTCTTTTTACACTTTGTGTATATCCTCTATCCATCAGAATAGATAGTTTTGTATTGATTGAATTGATTAAATCAGTTTATTATGATAAAAAACATTTAACATGCAGGCCAGGGGCTGAAAACTTTCTGTTTACAAAGTACCGGTGGAAGATACATAATACATACATACACAAATCAAGATTATAAGTAAGAAGTACCAATTATCAATCATTATGATTTTAAACCACCCTTCTCCTCCCTTCCCAGCATCACAACTGATGATGTGTGTCACCTGGCTGAGCTGGATGGGGACACACTGCACCTGTACGGCTCAGGATCTCTAGATGCACTGGATAAGAACTGGGGTGTCCAGGCCGCAGGGTCTATCAGTACCGTCTCTATCAAGTTTGTGGACTTCAACAAGGTTGCAAGGCACCTGCAGAAGATACGCCTCAGGTTTCCTAATGTCTCGGTAAGTTCTCTCAAAATCCTGTATATTTTAGTTCCCTAACCTGTAGTTAGCCACAAATTAGTTATGATGCATACTTTCTCTTAATAATGGCAGGCTTCAAAGTGGAACTGCACTACTTGTAGCTACTTGCGCCCTCGATATAGCAAACAATGCCTAAGCAGTACCCATTGGTCCCCCATGATCCTCTTTTTCTTATGTTAATTGAGAGCTGGTTTGATGAGATAACCAAACTAGTTTTTCAAAGTGCCTAGTATTCTGTCCTTTCAAAGATGAAGAAGAGTAGATATGATGTTAGCTGGTTCTTTCGTTGATGTTGCATGCATTGCGCATGCTGATATTTGAAAAGGAACTGAAGTAGTTAAGAATTCTATTCTGCAATCATTGTGCGATAAATTTACATTATTTATTATTTATTACTTGTGTGTTGCTGTTTTTTTATGTAGTTAGGAATTATATTCTATAAATGTCTTGCTAGAGATTATGATGAATCTATTATTATGATTTTGTTACATGTTCATTGTTTTTTTTTGTTCAAACACTATACCAACTAAATGTCTTATGCTAATCACATCAGTCATCACATATTATTTTATCATTTTATACTTTTCTCGAAAACTATTTTCTCTCTCCCCAGAATGTCAATTTTGGTGAGTGCAATATCAGTAGCCTGGTACAGCTGAACGCCTTAGCATCCCTGAGAAGATTAGATACCCTGACCATCTCCAAACAAGGCAATCCTATCACTGACTTTGTGCTCTGGAAACAGTACCTTCTCTTCAGACTGGCTCACCTTAACATTAAGAAGATCAACGGTCAACCGGTAAGACATGGAAACTCAAACTAGTTGGCTGGTAGCCATAACAACAAACTGACTTTATACAGTAGGCTTACGGTCGCACCATGTGAGAGAGAGGGAGGAGGATTGGGGAGTCCTGAAAAGGACTGTCGGTAATCTTTCTTTCTTGAGTGTGTGTGTGTAGTCCTGAAAAAGACTGTTGTAATCTTTCTTGAGCTTACAGTTCTAAGAAGAAATATAGCGCTGGTTGGAGAGGACGGTAAGTAGGAGTGGCTCTTCTAGTAAGAGCCACTCCTACTACCTATCCCCTCCAATAATAAAGGATGTATTTTTAATTTGGATTTTTTTTTTCTTTCTCAAAATATTAATTTCTATTGCACTTGTTGCCCTGTGCAAATTTTGCAGGTTATTCTTTAAAGTAGTGATATTTATGAAGTGGCATTTAATTTGGGATATTCAAAAAAAGAGCACAGATATGCATTTTATGTATTTTAGTTGTACAAGCTTGATTTTATGATGATTCTAGATGTGAGGGATCTTGACTTATAATTCCCTCTTTATTCTTTCTCTCTTTGAGGTGATACAGACTGATCAGCATGGAGCTGAGAAATACTTTGGTCTTCTGTCCAAGCTGACGTCTGAAGAGCTCTCGCACTCCCGTCTTCAGATCTTACTAGGGGATAGCCGTCGGAGGATCACACAGCCTCTCAACGAGCTAGAGCTCAAGGCTCGTCGTCAGCTAACGTCAGAGCAGCCAAGCTCGTCAGAGAATGCAGGGAAAGCAGGCTTGGTGTTTCTATCGTCAGAGGGTCTAGCCAGTCTGCAACAGGTGAGAATGTTGTATTAATTTTCATCCCAATATTCCCTGGTAGATGCATAATCTCACTCGGCCAAGAGGCTACATGTACATTTAAGTACGCATTGCATGTTGTATAAGATAACTGATGTTCAATATGATAAGCTTATACAGTGAAACTTGTCTATAAAGACCACCCAAGGGAGACAAGAAAAGTGGTCTTCATAGGCAGGTGGTCTTTATGTACAGGTTCCTTTAGTACATGTTTCAATGAGAAACTAATTATGAGGTCATAGATAAAGGGGTAATACATGTCTATGAAAAATAGCTTGTAATCACAATATTCTGAGAACCTGTTAATGGATTACAATTAAACTTGGATTTGAAAAGTTGCTTCTGTTTTGGTTTGTGAGAATTGCTCTATGGCGGAGGCATCATTTTTGACTGAGCGCAGTCGAAGTTCCATCTAGCTATATTAATGTTGCATCATTATTTTGTCATTGTTCTTGTCGCAGGAGAGATTGTCCAAGTCTGACCTGGCCAGTACCTACATCCAGCAATTGACCTCCGAGGCCATCGAGGCTAACCGTAAGGTGACCAGGCTAGCCCAGATCTGGCCAAAGATCTTCATTGGGATGGTCCACAAAGCCTTGCTGGACATGGCTGATCTTGAGACCTATCAACAAAGAGCACTGGAGCGGTTCAAGAACAGCTGATCAACAGCACATACATGCAAGATTATATGTGGGACTACATACTTAACTCTTTACTGGCTTTACTCAACTGATGGAACAAACGATGGGCTGCCACAGTAGACCTTTGTCACATGTACATTGTATATGTGCCGTATGGTCAGGGGTAACTTTTCAAATCATGATTTGATATCAGCAAAGGAGATTTGATTGGCCATTTGTAAAGATTTGCCCTGATGCTTGAAAAAGTGGTCAAATTGATGCAACAATGATATGGTCATTTCGGTCACTTTTTGGCTTTAAAAAAAAAAGAAAAGTTCTATGGATTTTTGTCCAAAATCAGGCCAAATTTTCTGGCAGAATAAGTTGATGGGTGGGTTTTGACATAAAAATTTAAGATAAAAATGTGCTGTGATATCAAAACAATTTAGTCAATTTGGTCACAGGTTTCTGTTGTGGGCGCTGTTATTTGTAAATCCTCCCTATGTGGCAGCCTAGGGTTTTGATCTGTGGCAAGTAAAGAGTTACAGTGTCAAGAGGCTTGTATGGATGTTCTTGACTTTGACTGTCTGAGAGAAGAGTGGTTTCCGTCATTCATGAGAGCATGTGTGGCCAAACAGATTATTTCAAACAGTTAATTGAATATTTTTTCTGGAAATTTTGGGAAACTTTCAACATTTTCACAAATGTACAAATGGCAAAATATACATGGGAAGTATATGAAGTCTAACTGAACATGTGTTTTGGTAAAACCTTGTGGTGAACGCAACAGCATAACTTTGTAAATTGTTTGGACTCACAACTTATGTCCTACATGAAAGTGTGAACTATTGGTAAAACTATTGGTGTTTACATTTAATCAAATCAACATGCTACTGATGTTAAGTGAGTCTTAAAGGCTCCTCTTGGTATAAGTTTTTTGTAAAAAAATGTATTGTGTCTTTTTTTTTATTAACGAAGGTAGCCTTAATTGATATATGGATGCTGATGAGGCTTTATATCGAGTGCATGAATGGATTTGCAGATGCTCAAGAACTGTGATACCCATTGATGTAATTAACATATTTTTTCATTTGTTGGAGAGTTTTTTGCAGAATAGGTTTGTAAACATAGCTTTTACAAAAGTGAGAATCCTCCCAACTTTAATATAATGTTATGCAAGTTCGGATAGTAAAGTCTTCGAGACTATGCAATACAGAAGTTGTATGAAGTGTTGTTAATCAGTGTCTTGAAATAATTTTGCTTCACTTGTATACACCATTGGTACTGTTTTGATACTGGAATAAAATGCTGTTTACTGCAGAGGATGCTTTGTGCATTGCTAAGATTTGATATTGAAATTACCAAATTCAACAACAATGTTTAAAATACAAATTCTCAACACATTATGGCCTATTTTGCAGTGTGTTGCATTTGTTTAATGTGCAACAACTGATCACAGTTTAAGAAAAGCATACCTTAGGCCTATTTCTTTTGATGTGAAAAAAGTATCAATATCTTATCATGGAGCTTGTGTTCTCTGCACCTGTTGTTCATGTCGGGTCCTGATTATATTTGAAGTATCCTCTGCAATTATGTGCCATTCAAAATCTTGATTGAAGTGAAGGTCTTTATCACCTTACCTTTACAAATAATTATAATATGTAGTGCCTAATACAAAATACCAACTCTAAGCGCTTTACCGATATTATTACCCCGTTCGTCGGATTCATTCATGCACCATGTGCACTTTATCCTCTCCCTGGGGAGTAAATATACTCACTACATGCATTATAAATGCATTATGTTCTAGCCCAAAGTTTGAACTTCCAATCTTTGTTCCTTTTTTGTTGTTGTATTTGTAACTCTAATCAGCTAGTTGATTAGATTTTACATTCACAGTTCAATAGTGAATGGAGATGCATGTAAAGATAGAAGATAGACACTGTAAAATCTATTGCAATGCAGTTTGAAAATGTGATATTTGTAATATGGGTTCGAAAATACCCCCAAGGCTAAAGCTTTCAGCAGGCTGATCAAATCAGTAATTTGTATTTGATTCTTAGTAAATTTGTCTGTGTCTATATTGAAAAAGAATTAATATTTTACAATGAACATTCCAATATAATGTGTATTTATGTTTATATATAGAAAAATTCTTCAACATTAATTCATTATTATGAAAACCTGTGCAGGTACACATTCATGTAGTATATTACATGTGCATTTACAGGATTGACATTGTGGCAATCCTGAATCTGCTAGAATACTGATGCCATCTAATAAACTGTTATTGGAAAATTAAAAGTAGATGGTTAAAAAAGATAGAGTATTAAAATAAATGTTCAAGTACTTTTTGAAGTTACAGTTCATATTCCCGAATCAAAATCTGGTTTAGATTTGCTTTCAACTACTTCTTGTATATCTTGAAGTCCAATTTTACTGTAGTTGATTAAATAACTATTACCTGTATCAAGAAACCTCCAAAATATTTGATAAAATAAACTTATGACTTTGAGCTTGAGAATGGGGTTTCCATGCTTCCCTGAGAAGATTTAAGCTGTGAAATGTATATTTTGGATGAATATTTAGTGTTAAAGGTGTCATTCCTTATTCTGATTTGAGCATATTGTTCAGTCTTCTCTTATATCTCTTATAAATTGGTAATACTCTGTTGTTATTCACTGTAAATGTTCTCATTATATATTTTGTTTTAAAATGTCACTATGTTGCCATTACATGCAATATTTTCTATTCCGTCCTGTTAGTTCTACGCATATTTATATTCGGTCTGACCCATTTCTTTGTACCGTTTCCTGTGGTATATATTTTGCGAATGTGGAGGTATAGTACCAGCACTTGTACACTGGAATGTCATATGAACTTATGATGGTATCAAGTTATAGAATTGGGTCTTTTTTTCCCTTTCAGTACCGGTACTTCTCTGTGCCTTTGTGTAGAATGTGTACAATGATATATGGTTTTATTTATTACTGATTGAACTTTTTGTGCAGACCTATATGCCTTTGCATTTCTGTCTGAAAGGTTATTTATTATCTTTGTCCTCGTCTTTTTCTGTTTTTCTTTGTCTCTCTGTCTGTCTGTCTCTCTCTGTCTCTTTGTCTCTCTCTCTCTCTCATCTAACCATCTAACTCTGTATCCCTATGTGTGGCAATCCTTCCTACTGTCATTACATTTCTTTACTCCCTCCTCTCTCATCGTCTGCCCCCTTCTCCCTCTTCCTTTCCTTCCACTCTTCTCTTACTCTCTCTCTCTTGCTCTATCTATTATAAATTTCTGATCCTAGGAACCAACACTTCAACAAGCTCTGCTTCTAGTTAGTTCCTCTTTTCTCGTGCTTTTTCTACTATATTTGTCATTTCATTGCATATTTTGTAATATAATTATTCATTGTATTATGTTTGCATGAGAAATAAAATCATTTGAATCATTAAACACCTCTAACGGAGAAACCTGCCGACTTTAGTCAACATTTGTAAGGGTTCCTACACGGCAGGCAAGGTCATCATGACATTGTTCTGGAACCTTCTGATTTTCTGTCTAGAGCAAGACTGGGTTATAAGTGCTCTTCCTTCGTGCTTTCATTGTAGTTTTTCATTCTTCAAATACTTGATATTTCTTTTGTGTCTTGTAAGCTGCAAATCAAGGAATGCAAATATGTTATGAAATAAATATGACTTGTGCCTCTCGACTTGATTGCCCAAAGTTCTTTTATTGCTTTAGTTATTAAGTAGGCGTGTCTGCACTATCTCGAGATTGCCAAATATCCAGCTATTTGAACTATCCCGATCGCAAACTATCCAGCTTATTTGCGTCTTCATTAGACCGAAGTAGCAAATTAGCTCGATATAGTTGGTCGGGATAATATCCCAAGATATCTCGGTCTAGTTTGCGGTTTTCCCTGTTTACTAGTTGTACTAGCGCGGCGCTGAGCGGTATAGATCGCATACTGTGCGAGGAAAACCGGAAATCGTTGTGCATGATGGGATCGGGATATTTGACTCCGTACTTCGGTCTAATGAAGACGGTCGCAAACTATCCCGCTAGTTGGGAAATATTTAGTGGGATATTTTGCAAACTAAACCGAGATATCTTGGGATATTATCCCGACCAACTATCCAACTAATTTGCTACTTCGGTCTAATGAAGACGCAAATAGCTGGATAGTTTGCGATCGGGATAGTTCAAATAGCTGGATATTTGGCAATCTCGAGATAGTGAAGACGGGCCTAGTGTGTTATCAGTATGATAAGGAACCTCTAGAACATTCCACTGAAAAACAAATAATAATGAAGATTATGTAACGTATGATGAAATGTAAGGGTTTGCAGAAGAGGTTAAAAAGTGTATGAAACCGTTTCATACACTTTTTGATGCAATGACACACAACACTACGAGGTGAACAGCAAATAAGGGTGTAAGGGTGTAATACACTTGTCTAAAAAAACAACTGTCAAGAAAATATAATAAAATTAAGTACATATAAAATTAAAGAAAAATGAATACTCTACCAGCATGAATTATGATCAAGTTTTGAACTTTAATACCTGATGTGCACATTCATTTAACTGTTGAAAGGTCTTATTGCAGAAATAAGGCATCTGGTCATTCAGATGCTGATGAGCATTGGGAGTATCCCATGGTTTGTCCATGATCTTGGATGGAAAGAAGATCGCATCTTGACCATGCTGGTCAAATCTGCAGTCCCTGAGATTAGACCAGTTGACATCCAGAGCTCATTAATTCTCATTGTTTCTCATTCTTTGATTTCATAGTTGAACAAAAATGTATGTCTGATAGAACAGATGCAACATTTGAATGTCAATTTTTTCCATTTTCTTTCTGAGACTCATTTATTGTTAAATGGCAATGCTCACTCATGCATGGATTGCATGATTCCAATTCATATAATCCTAAAGAGGATTAATTTATGCTAATTTTGATATATGAAAGATAGGTTTATATCAAATAGTGTCCACCTTTTTCTGAGTGGTGTACAAGGCAATACAAAACTGAAGGAAAGTAGATTTGACATCAAAATAATAGTATTCTGTTGACCATTACTGCTCTTCCATTGATCTGATATACATTCTACATGCATGTGACTGTAACTGTTTTTCCAATTGAAAACCGGCTTAACAAACCTCATATCTGGTCTGCATTTATCATTAGTCTCTATCGTAACGAGGTCGTGGCCTTCTGAAATGATAAACAGTATTTGCCAGTAATACCTTGTAGGAGGGAACAACACAATGATAGTTGCATGGGGTGTTTACAGAAATTCTCATCTGGATTTGTATAACTCTATTGGTTCGATGAACATAACTATCACTTTCTTTTCAGCTGTAACAGTTAGAGAGAGAAAGAGAGAAAGAGAGAGAGAGAGAGAGAGAGAGAGAGAGAAAGAAAACAAGAGAGAGCTAGGGAGAGAGAGAAAGGCATATATACATATATATAGAGAGAGAGAGAGAGAGAGAGAGAGAGAGGGCAAGAGAGAAACGAGACTGAATATCTGAACACATTTATTTCTTGTTAATTTTTTCATTTTTTGGGCCAGCCAGTAGAGAAAAATTAGCTTCCAAATTGGAATCTCTTGTTCATCCCTGAAATGAAAATCGTACTACATGAGTATACTGAAATTTTTAATATTTAGTAATTATCTACATTATTTTCAGATATCCAGGATATTATGATTAAGCACGGCTTAAATTACTTCTAAGCTGAGTGCCTTTAAAATTGGAGTAGATGGACCCAAGATCCTGTTGTCTAATTACCAGATCCCAATTTACTGTTATCATTGGGTTAGGCAACCTTCATTAAGAAACATGTAGATGATTTGTCTTTGTCTCTGTATACACACGCAGTACTTAGTTAGGTTAAATAATGTACAAATTCATATGGTTGAAATGAGTTGGTATTACACAAAGTTGGTTAAAGTTGAAAAGATGAAAAAGTAAGAGGGTGGAAATGTAATAACCTATTTGTTTGTTTGTTTGTTAGTTTGTTTGTCAGAGATTTTTCAGACTATTCCTGTAAGAGTAGCTAGATCCGCCACCATTGGGACCAAAACTGTCATATCTTCTGAAGGAAGTTTACAAAAGGAAACACTTCAGGTCATTACTTGATTTACTTCTGATCCACAGGAGGCTATATAACGGTAGCATGTGAAATACACACTGATGATTGAACTAATTAGGAAGTATTATCACAATTAACAAGAAGATATTGACAAGCTGTATCATGAAAGTAGATGAGAAAGAGCAGAAGAAAGAAGATCAGTGAAGAAAAACAACAACAACAAGAAAAGAACAAGAAGATGAAGAAGAAAAATGGGGAAAAGGAGGGAAAAGAGGAAAACTACATTAAGAAAGGAAGAAACAGGAAGCTGATGCATGCAGATAAAGAGAATATGATCAAAAGCAAAACAAAAGAAAAGTGAATGATTTGAGAAGTTACAGAAAGGGACATAAAGTAATAGATTAAAAAGAAGAATTCATAGATAGCACAGATAAATACCACAATTAAAGCATATCCTATTCATATCCAAAGCATCTGCACTAATTCATTATTTGAAATGAGTTGGGTTGAAATGATTAATAATGCGTACCAATAATTCCATACTTTGTATGCCAACTCTTTTGTGTCAGCTTTATAAAGTTATGAATGGGGTCAGATTGCAGACTGTTTGTCCTAAAATGACCCACACTCCAGTTTAAGTTTTTATCATATTATCTAACCATTTCGAAGTACAGTGAACTTGCCTCAGCGACCACATGTATGAAAGAAGACTGGTCTATAAAGACCATATATCATCTGTTTGGAGCCAGAAAAGTATTAAGTTTATGTTAAATGTTACCAACGTCTTTCAGGCTCTCAGTACAGAACATGTCTGCCTTTCAAAGCTATCAATGTAGACAGGCACTTAATTAGTAACTCTTAGAAGTTAGAGGTTGGTCTCAATGCTGCAAAATTTCCTTTTTTCACGAGTTGAAAGATTATCAAGGTTATCAAAACATTAAGTAAATCTTGTAATATAAGAAAAATAGATCATGACCGTGAACATGGTATTGAATGCTTTATAGTATACCGGAACAATGGAAAAATGATACCCAATAAAACACTGGTGCTGGTAGTACACTTGAGGTTCCTTTACCTGGCTGGCTTATAATACCAGTCACAACATGTCATGCTTTAATAAGTATTCAAATGCAAAATTTCTTGCATCCGCTTTCAGTTTAATTTATCAGTTTTAACACAAACACTTATAAAATCCCAGGCACCTCTTAGCTAAAATATGAGACCATTTGACCTCATCCAAACTGATGAGGATAATCCTTACCATGTTCATGGTGCATTGCAGTGCCTCAATATTGACTCAGGATGCCCATCATTTCCTCCCAAATTAGTACCGTTATCTGGTTCAGGGCTCTCTCTCTCTCTCTGTGTATAGATCTCTCTTTATGCATATATCTCTTTCTCTCTCTGTGGCTCTCTCTCTCTCTCTCCCTGGGGTGGTAGCACAGTCCCACAGCATGATAACCATGTGTACAAACTTCCTGCCATGAAGTAAATATTTACAGGTGCAGAATGCAGACCTGTAAATATTTTAGATCAAAGCTAGGACATGAACATGATACCATTGGCCTTGAGATGGTGACATTGACTCATACCAGTAAACAGTATATCTACATAGTGGTTGCCTTACTGGCTCTAACATGTACTTATTATCATACTTTCCACTTAAATATGCAATAATGTACAAATATATATGCAAAATATAGGCATTTCAATATCTTCTTTTACTTCTCACCCCCTCCTCTTTTCTCTCTCTCTCTCTTTCTCCTTAAACTTTCTTTAAATTCCTTTGACATCTCTCTCTCTTTTTGTTTTCATCTCTATTCATCTCTTGTTTCTAAATTTCTCTTCTCCATATCCATTATCCAGTCTCTCTGTCTATCAGTGATTCCTTGTAATGTGAAGTAAACCATGGTGGTAAATCAGGATAAACAGAATGCATTATTTCTAGCACAATATGACTCTGAATTCACACATTTCATCAATTTCCACCAAATACTTTTAATTACTCCATACCAAGCATTTTATATATTTTTTCTCCAAATTTCAATTAATTTCCTAAAGTAACAATCATGAGAAGTTAAAGAAAACAAACATCAACATTTACTACTGTTTTTAACAATTCCTACTTATCAATTTTGATGTTCTTGTTGCCGTCAAATTACAATATAATGCTCCATTGAAAAAGAACACTTCGATACATATTGAATGAAATAAGTTAAGGAGTTTAATTGGGATATTATAATTCTAACAACTTGATACATGTTCATGATTTAATTCTTAATCTACATGTATCTCTAATCAAATAAAACTCACTAAAGACCCCCAAAATAAAAAATGATAATAACAAAAAAAATCACTTTGCTTCGACACACCCACAATAAATTGTATATTACATACCAAATAATTTTTGCAAATAATCATTCCGTAAGAATACATAAAAATCGACAATAACTACCGGTATATAAATTTCTCCTGAATATCTGTGGGCTTCTAACTCCAAGTCTTGCAATGTTTAATATTGTTTTTTGATATTGTGTTTATTTTCTGAGAATCATTTGTCGCCATGGCAAACAAATAGTGTTTTTGTACTCTCGTTGTATTTTGCTTGTTAAACTGACATATTGATGCGGAACAAGATATCGTCTGTTGAGAGCCAGAAGGGCGTTATAGTTAATACCCTTCTGGTTATCAAGAGACGATGTTAACCTACACCGATACTGGAATGTCTACATAATGTACAGTCCTATCACCTAAATAATGCATAATGGTGTGATTAAAATTGTTTAAAGTTATGATGATTTTTCCTGGTATACAAAGCTTACAATCGTACAAATATATGTCGCTACAAGTATAAGATCGCTTACCGTATATACCACACTAACTGCAAGTTACCAATAACAAAACATTTGACAGAATTTATACATCAATATCAATCAATTCATATAAAACCACTGAACAAGACATGTAATGAGCTAGAAAGAGCATCAAAGATCATTTTCTTAAAAAAAAAAACTTTGAAGAGAAATGAAAAAAATTAATCTACTCTCAAAGTTATCACTTTTGTGAGGAAAAAGACACTAAGAGTTAATACCCCTAGACCATTATGACTATGCACTAAGTGCTCTGTCTTCATACACATATAATTTTTTTGTTTGTTTTTTAAAATTTATCTTCCTTTAATTACTAACCATTTTTAAAGTATTCAAAAATTATTTACACACATTTACATTATGCATGATACTTCTCTTGACTTTGAATCTGGCAACCTTTCTAATGATGAATCAAACAGATTGATTTGACCATTGTAAATGATTGAATATGTGTATCCAGTTATTTAATCTTCAGGTTAGTGTATATTAAGGTAGTATATATTGATATATTAGATTGTGGACTGTGCTCATAAACACCATGGAAAGAAAGAATTCTGCTTAGTTTACAACTTGAGGGTTTCATACATGTACGTTCATTACTCACACCAAGCGAGGCTTGAACCACACAGCTACTCATAGCACAAACACTAAAATGTACATAACGGTTCATGCATGATATCAACACTATGTTATATGATCGGGCTTCACTGCAAAATGATATTTGCAAGAAGAAAAATGATGAGACTTTGTCTAGCACTGCATAATGAATACATCAGGAACTCGCTCAAAAGGGATCAGAGAACACTTGCGACTCAGAAAAACACAAACATACCATCAAAATTCACGCTTGTTCATTGCACTTGCATGTATATTTCAACCACTGGTGTTTAGCCACCCCAAAGTTGCACTGTAAGGGCTTATTTGGATTTTGCTGATAGTAATGTGCAATGCGTGCTTATCCGTTTGTACATTTCAATATAAGCTGGGCTTTCGACAGGACAGATATGTCAGAAAGGTTTCAGAGAGTGTCTGTCTGTTTGGGATTTTATTCACTATCTATAGCTTGGTCAATAATTTGGTCGCTGCACAGGATAAAAGTTTGCAAGAATCAATATAACATTTGCACTCATTTTCGAAGATGATGAAAATATACTGAGCAATGAAATGTGCTATGTACAATCTCTTACTAATTACAGATCAATTTATTGTGCATTGAAACAACTGCCCATGGTGTACATACAGATGACTGGTAAAATTAGGCATGGAGACAAATGGTGTTTAACTTAGTTGGTGTATGCCTTATACACCAAATACCCCATGCAGAATGCTATCTACATACATGTCTAGCTCTTTCTCTTATGCAGTGTGCTACAGGTACATGTATATGGTGTTGGGTGCAATAGCATGGTGTTAAGGCTGACTGGTTGTGGTACTATACGACTCTTGTGTAGTGTGCTAAAGGCTAGGTGTAGGAGGGTGCTTAGTCATTACATGCAAATGGTGTTGGTTGCATGAGTATGGTGTTAAGGCTGACTGGTTTGTGATGTATACGACTATTGTGTAGGGTGTTAAAGGCTATGCGTATGAGGGTGTTTAGTCAGTCTTGTCAGCGTTCTGCTGCTCCAGAGACTTCTTGACATGTTCGGCTGCTGCTTCAGCTGCTGCATCCTGGGCCATCTTCTGAGCTGTAATGACAAAGAAAAGAAAAGGGGAGGAGGGAAATTAGTTTGGATGAATGCAGCAAAAATATAAAAAAATACACAGGGAGAAGAGAGGAGAGAAATTTCATGGAGCTCTGGAAATTGCCCCCACTTCAGAATACCTCAAAAGAGTTCCAGAGAACAAAATCATTTTAATGTACCTTAGACTACCAGTAAATACATGATGATTTAGGTCTTCGGTATCTTATTTCTAACCATAAGACCCTCCCCCCCCCCCACAGGCCAGCCATTGCTGGTAGATTTGTGAAAGAATCCTTAGTTTGATGCATGCAAATCCTTAGTTTGATGCATGCAAATCCTAATTATTGCACTCATGGATCATTATATTCAATGTGTCTGCACTTACAATTAGTTTGTTTTGTACTTGATAGATATGCATTACATGCATGCATAAACCATGCAAGTTCATTCAATAAATCCTGTCTATAGATGCAAATATTATTTGTCAAATAAAAAATAAGGACCACAGAACTTATTTAGAATTTAGACCTCTCCACAAGACTTTCTCTAAAAGTTTTACATCAATTCGATCTGACAAGTGACAACATTTCTTTAAAACAGTAGCATGTACATGTACCTGCAATGTAAGATAATGTGCAATATGTGTATTTTACAGTGACAAAAGAGGAATTGATCCCTTTTATTAATCCTGTTTGTGATAATTACTCTTTCCATGAAGTACAATGTACAAAACACAGAAGCCCAGTTTAGCCCACACACAATATGCATGTTGAAGTATGCACAGGTTCACAGTGTAATGTAGTTTACTTTGTATACATGTACCAGTATTTATGTCTACATCCATACTACCTTAATGGATACTAAATATATCAAAGCGTTTCAGTTCTTGTTTCACTTATCTATCCCACTTACATTCTTCTCAATCAGAAAAATGCTACCGGTATGCATATTTTTGATCATATACTGTACATGGCAAATTATGTGCTAAAATTTGGGATCAGTATATTTGTGAGATTAACTGGTTGAATAATGGTACCTTAAAGCCCCTCAAATTTATTTTTTTTGGGCTCCCAACACTTTAAAACCTAGACAGTTCTGTAAACATGATCTTACATAATACTCTTATCGCTGGCCAAAGAGAAGATAAATTGTCCCAAAATCAACATTCTCTGTCTGCTAGTAACTATATACATACATATAATGTCTGTCTGTCTAAAGGTTTAAGCCTCTTTTATTACTTTTTTCTCTTCAGGATCCCTTTCTTGGAAGTGAGATACAGCATGGGGCTTTGCAGATTTCTACCGGTAACTTTTAGGCATCACTTGGTGTCATGTAACATTAATAAATGAACATAGGCCTGTAACTGCATACATGTATGGAGATACTTTTTTTCAGGTGAAAACTTTCGGTACTAAACTGAAAGGTACATGTAAAGTGGATATATCATGCAAGATCTACAGATATTGACATTTGCAATCTACTGAGCATTTCTCTCAAGCTCAAAGCAATGGCTCAAAGAGAAAAAAAAACTCATTAAATGGAAATAGAATATCCATGACAATGCTCTAATCCTAGTGCCATGCCATGAATAAAATATACAGTGTAATGAAGTGCTGACTGCCCTAGAGCTAGGGATGCACAGAAACTTGGTGATCAGCCTGCCCTTCAGCCCTTACAAACGGAGCTTCATACTTGAATAAACTCTGAAAAGACTTTGAAGTCCTACTTTGAATATATTTCACGGTCAAACACACGATTGTAAGCTCAAGATAAAGAGAAAACAGATAATTCTAGAGTATTCTAAAATCTGAATGCTAATCCGTTGATCACAAAGGACTTCAGGGCCCTGTTTCATAAAACTTGATATCAATAACAAGTTACAAGCTACTGTTATAAGCTACTGAAATCATGGCATCTGATTGGCTGAGAGCAAACTTGATATCAATAACAAGTTACAAGCTACTGTTATAAGCTACTGAAATCATGGCATCTGATTGGCTGAGAGCAAACTTGATATCAATAACAAGTTACAAGCTACTGTTATAAGCTACTGAAATCATGGCATCTGATTGGCTGAGAGCAAACTTGATATCAATAACAAGTTACAAGCTACTGTTATAAGCTACTGAAATCATGGCATCTGATTGGCTGAGAGCAAACTTGATATCAATAACAAGTTACAAGCTACTGTTATAAGCTACTGAAATCATGGCATCTGATTGGCTGAGAGCAAACTTGTCATAGAAATTTAGCAGTTGTTATAGATAACAAGTTTTATGAAACGGGCCCCTGTTACATTACAAGCCTCTCCAAAATCATGATTAATCCACCTACTTGTACATTCTATGAGCAGGGGTGATAGTGAGCACTAAAAAAAAAAAAAGGTTTTTTGTTTTCCCCTCAACCACGCCCCCCCTTGAGTAAAAAAAAGAGAAGAGGATTCACGGGTAAAAAATGGCATCTAACAACATTTCCCCCTTTCGAGTAAGAAAATTGGGGAAAAACTAGGACAAAATCGGGAAGATTAGAGAAAATAACGGGGAAATGGGTAAAATCAGGATAAAAGAGAGAAAAAGAAAAAAAAATCTGGTAAATATATTTATATATATTTTTTTTAATCGGGAAGAAAAATATCAGGAAACCGATTTAAATCGGGTTTTTATCAGGCCTGTATGAGGGCCTTGAGGGTGGATTTAAGGCTTTTAAGCAACGGATTTGTAGGCCTTTTAATAATTAAGTCCACAGCTGAATTTAAAATAAAAGAGATGATCATTTTTTTGAAAATATAGTTTGTCACCTTCAAAATGTGACTAATTATTTTAAATAAAGAAAAGGTCTACACGACTAAATGAATTTTTTTAAAGGGCATTTTATAATACTTCATGCAAAAACACCTCTCACCTTGCTGTCACTTTAAAATTTTCTAAATGAATAAGTATTAAAGTATTGTGATTCCTCTTTTGTCTTGAAATACGTTTTCAATTACCAATTAATTTTGTTATACATATCTAGTATTTTCCCCTTGGCTGCTTAGAAATCAATTTGTTCAAATCTTCACCAGGAATAATTATTAAGCAGAGTAGTATAAAAAGTACCGGTAGGGAGAAAACTGGTTGACTTCTATTTCCAAATCAAAACCACTAAAGTTTTAATGCAAGTATTAATAATCAAATATTTGTCTTTATGTAATGGGATATTCAGAAGTCTCGCTTAATTCAGGCTACAGGTGAGGTAAGGGACAAGGCCATTGTACAATATCTAGAATTAAAGTTCTCTGGTAAAATTTGAAGGCATACACTGCACTATAAAGCATTATAACATGCAATGAACAAATGCAGCAACTAAAGTGTGTCTCATTCCAAGCAAGAGTCCTGATTTGAATAACTCCATAACCTCCACACCCACATCAGTGCAAACATGTTGTCTGGTAATCTCTTTGGACTTTGCCTTTTCTATCTAACTATACGTAGCTTAAAATAATAAAATCCTCTGTAATCGATGGTCATGTAGACTTCTCAGTTCCCATGTTAACGTGAATTGAAACCAAGCATGCAGGTGGCATGTTTTATTTTATTCTTTCATAAAAGAAATTTAAAAAAAGGCAAATTCAGCATTGCTTTCCTTTACAAGTTCTAAATAAATACACGATTATGGTAGATTGTAGTTATAAATATACTGAATTCCTTTAAATGGGAAACAAAATAAGATTGCCTTTTGTGATTATAAAAGTGCACAGACTTGAAATAAACTTGTGTTCATATTAACACCCCCTGGTATTCTCAAAATAGCTTTTGGCATGCACATGAATTTATTTTGATTTACTTAACTACTGGTAAGTGCTGTAATTAAAACTAAAGGTAAACAGACATTTTGATTTAATCCCACAAATTTACTCTATAAAAAGAAAACTTTGTGCTCTTTTTTTTTTAAAGACCTCATTAAAAATGAAAATATATATTTGTGTTTCAGATATAAAGTTCTTACATAGGGTCACTGTCGTATTATTTTCTTATTAACCTATTAAACGTTAAGCAATCTGGCGCATTTCTGAGCTAACTAAAGAAAACAATTTATAACAAATATCTATTGAAATATGACATTTGCCTCATGACTGGAGTTCTTTGAACAGTAACTTTAAAAGTGCATACCAATTAACATTACTGTCAAAATATTAGATCATGTAAAAATCATTTTTACTTCTTTTTGAGAGCAGTAAGAATTCCACACAGGAGCATTTGACTTTGTCATTCTGATTTAATACTTGAGCAGTTTGATGGATGATATTGACATAACAAGTGGCAAGTCTTTTTAATGAGGGCTCACCTTGCTTGGCTTTTGGCTTTTGTGGCCCCTAGTGAACATGTTGTTTCCAGTTCGTTTCTCTTAATCATATGCACTTTATTGTGCCTCCAATTGATTTATATATCTTCTATGTCAGTATGTTTTGTTCCATGTTACTAATGTCCAAATTGATACCACATAGCCTCGACTATAAACTGTGCGTGTTATTCAAAACTTGTTCGTTATACACGGTACCTAGGATGTACTTTAAGCCTACCAGCACATTCTAACTTCTCACTCAAATTCAACATCATATTTCACATTGCAGATCTAAAAGGACATTGAACATGTACAGTGTATACCATTGTGTAGTATCAGATATCATGCATGATGCATTGAGTCACACAGTACATGCATCAGGGTCCTAGATCAACTCAAAACTGTGCAAAGCTGCTCATCAAGAACTCAAGAAAATGCAGCTTAATCTAGCATTTACTAAAATGAGCAATGTAGTAAACTTCCACATCGAATGATCAAGAAAATGCAGTTTGATCTCGCATAATCTAAAATGAGCAATGCAGTACAGTTCTGCATCAAATTCTCACAAGATATGCATGTTGTCTAATCTCATATGAGTAATGAAGATTTGCAAACCGTATCATAACCCATTCATCTGTGCAGTTTTAATGCTTTGATAAGCCTACCTTCGCTCAAACCCTTGAATGCTGGGGGATCACACAACGATACAGCATAACAATATTAACATCAGGATTAATACAATCTTGATTATTACTTGTCAGTGTGCATGCAGGCGTCCATGCATGTTATAAGCTTATGTACATGTTGGGTTCATTCAAAATGCGAATGGTGAGGTAAACAGGAAATATGGCTAACTGCTTTCCAAATCAACATATTTTGCAGAATAAATATTGTTCATCTGAAAAATGTAATCTAATTGGATTGAGCGAGCTCCTCATACATGTAGCTCACTGACTGCATTTAGATTACATTTTAAAAATAAACATTATCCTTGAAGTGTTCAAACAGCACAGTGTATACTAATGTCTTTGTTTTTAAGAAAAATACTCCCCCAAAAATAAGAAAATTGACATGAAACAGTTAAGAAAGATAACAACTTTTAAATCATGACCTTTATTTGAACTATTGTGGAAGATTTAGATGATTTTTGCCTTTTTTATGTGTTATAGTTGGGTATCTCCACGCTGGAGTCAAGGGGTCCAAATGGTCACAGTTGTGAACAATTCAAGATACATGTACATGAGAGGAGTAGGGATGTATCAAATCTACCACTTCTTAGTTAGAACAAGCGGAAGAGCCGGCTTGGAGTCCACAACTTACCTTCACTCAACGTGGAGCTGGCAAGATCTGTAACCTTGTCGAGGGAGTCTTCAATCTCGGCCTGGTGCTTTAGGATGAATGGTTTGATGAAGCGATGGTAGAGGAACTGAGCTCCATTGCCTGCGATGGGGGCCATGCACCATCCAAGGAAGGCCATCTAGGAGTGGGTAGGGGAGAGGAGAGAAGTGAGGGGAAGAAAGGTTTAGAGAGCCATGATCAAATATCTACATGTGTGTATGTTCAGACTACTTCCTACATAATCCTATTGACATTCTAATGCTGTCCCTTTGGGCAATTTGATGACTATTTTTTCCAACAAGTGCTGGAACCACAAAGACCGGAACACAATCTCTCAACAACTTTGTGCCAAAAAAGTTTAAAATTCAAGATATTTTTTGCTGTTGCATGAACCACATACCAAAATATCAGCGATTACAATATGTTCTGACATTCAGTAGCAAATGTAACCTGATTTAAAACAGTTATCTAAAACATAAAACTAATCGATGCCAAACAAAAGTATAGGCAAACCTATAATTATGCAGAATTCTATTGCATTCACATGCCACATACTTTATTCTGACAAGTTGAACCAACAACTTATTATTATCATTATATCTTTACCATTCTAAATCTAAGTTAATTTGGATCAAATGTGATTACCTTAGCCAGATAGTAGAATGGGAACCATGAGAGGAACATGTCTGAGAAGAACTCCACCAGGCTGAAGGCACTGTACACCACCCAGTATGTCAACCATTGTGTGTCGTCGTCTTTCTGTGTGCTCTCAATCGCCTTTACACTGGAGAGGAGGAGAAGAAGAAAAGAGTGATGGGAGAGAGAGAGAATAATTATTATTGAAGAGAAACAGTTTGCATATCATTGTTGATAAATGTTTTTTTTATATTAAAGTTCAATCGATTCTTGGGCAAGTCCCAGGTATTTGGTCATTTTGTGTCCTATACATGTATACGAGACCACGTTTTGCAGAGTTCTGATCATTAATTGACATCAACGTTTCATTTCACTTCATATCGGGTCTGAACTTCAAAACTCATCTTTTCAAAAATTGCTTTCCAGTAGATCTACTTGTATTTTTTAACTTATCTTTAACTATTGTGTATTTTCATGTTCCTACTTTTCGTTTAATCGTCTTTTAAGCATCTTCAGTCAAGTGAAATGATACATGTATGCTGTGTGTAGTGGTTGGATCATTCTTATTACAGTAAAAAAAAAAAAATTTAATTAAATTAAAAAAGAAAGAAATACATTTGGTCAACTGTGTTTACATGTATGTTCAGTCGAGTGGGTTTGGGCTCATATTATATTCCGGTACATTACAATGTATCCCCTTGCTCAATATCCCACAATCCTCTTTGTGGATATTGATTTTTTTATTTTATTGATTTGTATCATACCAGGGATATGGGAGGCCCTGATCATACTACAATACATTGTACATGTAAATGTATAGTTGTATACTGTATTTTCCAATGGATTTCTATATTTCTATTTTCTTGTCCCGTGGAGGAGGGGGGAGGGGGGGGGGGGGGTGTTAGTGTTCCATTTTCACCTTACAAAATATCTAAATGTTACATAATCCATCAAATGTCTTACGACATCCTGTAAGATACACCTCTTCACTTCAGATGCTTGAACAAATCCATCCTTCCAAGAAGAGACTATTAAAAAAGAAACGATCAATTCATGTTCGTTCAAGCGCTCATGAAACCCAGACACACATTATCACACCCAGTCTGCACATATTGTAGTTAAAAACAAGTTACCTTGAGTCTTTATACCAAGTCTCCTTAGTTCTCTCGATACCGGTATAAGATGGTACAATAACAATATGTATGGAATGAGTGCAAGAGAGTAGCACGGAAGACCATCCCACACCTTAGAATGAATGTAACATGAAGGCCTAGACATCACCTCCTGTGGCACTGACCACCGGTGGTAAGTCATAGCCTTAGATAGGAATGCTTGGAGCTGATCAGTTCACCCAGGTACCTCGATTGCTTATGACAAAATAAGGGCAAATGAGAAGAGACAGCACAGACAAAATTGAAATAATAATACAACACGATCCCGCTTAGGGCTCGTCAGTTACCAGGAGGCTTGCACAGACCGAGTAATACCTTCCTAAATCATTGTTCGCGAAGAAAAGCCAATCAATGCTATAGCCATTCATGTGTGTACATGTACATGTATGCATACATGTAGATATTAAAGATGTAGTCATCTATGTTGTCATAATGGAAGATTTGAAAATAAATTTGCATTCAACTTTACTCATATTTGAGAAGTCAATTACTGTATATCAATTTAAACAGCTTTTAGACAAAATGCAAAGAAGAAAAAATACTTCTTATGTAATTGGATTGGGATACTACAATTATAATTGGGATATACAACCGGAGTGTTGGCTCAGTCAGTAGAGCGTCCGCCTCACAACCGGGAGGTCGTGGGTTCGAACCCCGGCCGCGTCATACCAAAAGACGTTAAAAGATGGTAGTTGTTGCTACCTTGTTTGGCGTTCAACAATAAGGGATAGAGCAACGTCGATCTGGCGCTGCTCAGTGGCTGCCGGGCTCACGATCAATTGGGCAAAAAGAATTTCCGTTTCGGTTTAATAAAATTTGGAGTGGACTATTAGGCTATTATTATTATTATTATTATTATTATAATAACTTGAGATTGAAAATCATGGTTTAGTGTAGCCTCTTCCCGACTTGATCTACATGTACACAATGTTTTTTTAGGACATGCACAGCCTTCGTTAAATAAGATTTACACAATCATTTCTTACTCTTAAATCATTTTTCTCCAAAAGAATTATTCAAATGGGGATCATATCTTGAATGTACATTACATGTACATGTATATTTTGGTTCCAGTACACCTGTAGCCTGTTCATTCATTCATGACTTGATCACATCATGAACCTCTTGGTAGGTCCATGATCACATGCATGTACATGCATGTCCCAGGTCAGTGTAATGTATGTAATGGTGTTGCTAAGCGCTAGCCTAGACGACCTTGCCACTTGTATCCAGCGTTAGTCATTCCCTTTACCTACCAGTTAAAATGAAAATACACCTTTAATGAGCTCAATGCTGATTCATCTACAGTACAGTATGCGGCTGACATACTGTACATTAGGCCATTTTAAAAAATATACATGTTTAGCGTCCCTGCCCGCTTCCTTTTTGGGGGCCGCCTCCTATTTTTTATTTATTTATTTATTTTTTTTATTTATTTTTTTATTTTATTTATTTATTTTTTTTTTTTGAAAAAAAGAAAAAAAGAAAAACACTGCTAAAATGGCTCTATTTCTGATTAAAAAAAAAAAAAAAAATTGTCGGCGGCCATCTTGAAAAAAAATAGCCCCGAATGTCAGGGAAAATGTACCGAGCGGCCATTTTGAGCGGCCATTTTGAAATAAAAAATAAAAAATAAAAAGGGTCTTCTCCTTCCTATTTTTCGAAAAAACAGGACGCTAAACATGTTTTTTTTATTTATTTGGCCTTACATGTGATGAACTTGTCCAAAGTGATAAGGAAACAACAAGCAAGTTCACAATTTTTCACATTCCGGATGCAGAAAAGTCCAATGTGGATAAATATGGAAGCTAACATATTTATTAGCATCGATCCAAACAAAACATAATCTTACCCGGTACATGTACAATTAATTTTGTTTCTAACGAATTACTATTCTATTATACACGTACATGTACATGTACATACAAATACAGCGTAATGTGAATTTTGTCAAATTACAACCCAAAGGAAATAAGCCTCATGATTTTTTATTTCATTTTTTCTTCTATTTATTAAGTTTGTACTATTTTGTTTTTATCAGACAAGCATTTGTGAAAGTATTCAGTTGCTCAGGTAGACTGAGATGGGACTGACAAGTGAAACTATAAAAACAGTTCTTGGTTTCGGTCAGCTGAATTATTCTAGAAAATTGTTAAGGTGTGACTTCACGTGTTACATGACGATTCAATACGCTACAGGTATTTAATAGTGACTAAACACATGGGTATTCTCAACATATTATAACTTTAAAACCAAAGGATATCATAATGATCAAACTCTGCATGGTAAGAGAGGAATACCTGAATCCTACTCAGATGACATCATATCCGGAAATAACCACAATCTATCACGGTACATGTCAAAGTCACCTTGAGGCTTTGCCATTTGACCACAATTGCTGCGTGGCACACTGCCTGCCACGGTACACTTCCACGGTACACTGTACAGAGGGCATGACATGCATGACCGTACACTCAAACATGTACATCAGACTTGTACAGTGTGGGTAGGACCTTTTCTGTGGGACGTACTATGGGGCACGTCCTAATGTTCAATACCAGAATATTAATAACTCAAATATTTCTTGGATAATAGAAACCACAACTATGCAACTTTTTTAGCTTTGTGTGGGTGTCATTTTTTTTAAAGCGGTATGTGTACACCCTGTATGTACATGTTCATGCAAAAACCTAAACCTCAGTGGAAGCTACATGTTTGTATGGCAGTTACATGTATACCATTGACTATAGGATACCTGAGCTGATACAAGCCTTATTTATTTAGTTACTTCATGGAATAAAATATGAAATGCATACTTGTAGCAACCATAACTTGTGCCATTTGAATGTGCTCTATACAGTGTAGGTAGTTAAGACTAATCTAGAATATACTGCACACAGTTTAGCAATGAAATGATGAAACATATAAACACGTAGACTGTAGGCCTTAATGATTAATATTGGGATGCGATAATTTGTACACTTTGCACCAATTAATGCATTAAACAAACAAATACACGAACTAATTTAAATTCCTTAGATACACTGTATGAGGAGTTTGGTTTTACAGAAAATCACAATACTTTAACTCTCAGTCTCTGATATCAAATCTTGTTAATAATTTGACCTGCTAGATAACAAAATGTAAACACATATTTCTGTATTTTGATGAGTACACTGTACATGTACTTTTAACCCGACCTAAACTGATAACTAGAAATAGCAGGTCATATCAACATACAGTTGTACACAGAACATGCACTCTCATGCACATGCACTAAATATCTATAGGCCAATTTGGAACAGATTTTTTTTCTCTTGCAGTAATAAAACTAATAAACTAAATAAAATATTAAAAGGGCTGATGGGTGTGTTTTTGTCTCTCAATCTTTATTAGGATTGCTAGATTCAACATTGAAGGTAGCAAGGTAGCATCTAGCATTTATGTTAAATCTACCGTTTTCAAAATGCTGTCACTCCGAGACGCCTTTAAATGGTGATTTAACATAATTCACTTGTTATGTTGTCTCTCCTTAAAATGCATGAAGATATAAGGAAATTGTGCAGTGCTTGTATGATACAGGGCTATGTGGACATGGACGTAATAATACATGTAGTGCTTCAGTGACGGTCATAATGCCATCCTGCAGCATATGCAGCCAAGTGGATCTCTGACATGGTTGATGTGCCATCCTCATTCATCATCATCTCAGCTAGCTAGCTCTACTCTCAAACTCCTGGGGAGTGTTTCACAAAGACTAAGATCGACGTTAAGGTGGACTTAACTATGGCAGGCAGTTCATGCCAATGTTTGCTTTCACCATTTACTGGCATTTGTCTTTCAAGGGATGCACAAATCTACTTAATTTACCCATCTTGATAGTTCATTATTGAAGGAAAAAATATTATCTAAAGATCATAATTGAGAGACCAATGGTGAGAGCAACTAGTGGCATGAGGGTCTACCATAGTTAAGTCCAACTTAAAGTTAATCTTATTCTTTGTGAAACACCCCCTCCCTGGATGACACCTCTAGTATGTTTCTCTCAAGGTGACTTCTACGCCTCTACAATTATCTGTCTAAATGCTTTATAATTCATCAAGTTGAGCTTTCTTCTCTACCATACTCAGACAATGTTTACATGTATTATAGTTCCTTACGGCCTATCAGACCTGCATACATGAATACTCACTGCCTTGTGCCTACAATGATTAATTGCAGTATATCTTTGGCTTTTAAAATACCAAAGACTTGTTCTACCTACCATCATTTTTCCCATAGCTTAAGGTACTTCTTTTAATCTTTGCAAACCATACAATAAAAAAGTACATTCTTCAGCACATAACCCTGGAGATGAACTTCTTCAAGTGAGTGGCTACAGCCCATGAGAATAACAGCCAACAAGACTGCAAGGCCATGAGACCGACAATCTCGGTCTCTTAATTCTTTCTTCATTGGAGACTACACATGTACAATGTTGGTGTTGTGGGCCTACTGAAAAGTAATTGGAGGATTGAAAATCGAGATAGAGATATCTGTTTTTACGGCCCTTCCTGAATAGTGTTCAAACTATCAGTAATGTCTTGTAGGTTGAAAAGTTTTCTCGGCCATCAGTTTTGTAGGCCGACAGTCGATCAGAGGTTCTCCCAACCAGTAGCCTAAAGCCTCGGTCACAAATGCCATCACGAACTGCTACGAACGATTTTCAGACCATGGAAAAACAGGGAGATTTGTATGAACGCATTCATCATTCGTACAAACCTTTGTTTGTGACCATAGATTCACATACAAAGCTACAGTACTCCTCCTGTGGGTGCTAATGGGTTAATCTTGGGATGAATGAATGAATGAGTATTTACCTGCAGTATGCTGGGTACAAGAATCCCAAGAAGCTGGTGAGGAAAGAGGCTGCATAGCCAACTACGAGCCAGATGCCTACCAGAGCAACAAGACCTGAGGATTGGAGGAAGAGAGAAAAAGAAGACAAAGGAATAAATAATTTAAGTTTTTTAAGCTTACCCTATTATTTGTTCTGCTGTTCAGATAAATGATTATCATTTTGAGCACACTATACATCGTAAGGAGACATAGGAGATGGGTAGGTTCAAAACCAAGTTCATGATATATTAGGGGTATTTGGCAAAGCACTAACCCTCAATACCAAGCTGCTGGTCGCCCTGCTTACTTCAATCACCTTTATTATTGGTAAAACAAATCATCAATCAATTTTCATAACATACTTTACTGTAACACATGTGAATAAAAAAATATTTTAACTGTACCTCTATTAAAGACCTTGACACAATCTTTTTTTTAATCACAAAAAACAAACAAAAATAAATCCATTCGTTGACCTGTTGTCACTAGGGACTTTTAGATTTGCATGTCGTGGTCTTCTACGTGTAACTGGCAGTGCCTTTAAAGGACGTCACACGTAGCAGTCTACTATGTCAACGTGCAAATCTAAAAGTTCCTATTGTACATGTATGACAATTTCGACTCCACCAGTTTCAACAGGTACTTCAAAGCATTTTGTTACTCTTGAATATAATACGTTAAACACAGTTTTTGTCATTTCTATACACGATACCTTGTATTGCTATTTTGATGTGGAATGGTTGTTTGTTTAGTTCCTCCCTCAGTTTCTGTACGTGCTCCATGTTTTTAAATGTTGTTCACCAAAAGACACAAAAAACACAACTGAAAAATACACTATAGTTTCCTACTGCTCCTCTCTCAAGCAAAAAGAACAAAAAAACGTCAAATGCAAACAAATCCGTTGTTTGAATCCTCTTGGTAAACCTCAATGAATTCCAACTAGTGTACTGAACAGCCCAAAAGCAGTAGCCAAGTTTATATATTTCCAAGCAGCTCTGAGTATTGCACAAAGATTATCGCTACCAACCACGTATACAGGATGTGTCGATCTCGCAGAGTCACTCCCACAATGATTTCCCTTGGTCTTACTAATTCCTGTACGACAGCTAGCCAGTCACCTCAACTCAAGTCAGCACATGCCAACAATATCAGATAATAGAGGAAAAACAGCACTAAAACCAAAGGGTCATTAAATGCGTCACGACTCCTTTTTTCCTAGATATATTGGTAACCTTTGATTGTTGAATCGGTAGCCTAATGCCCTCCTAATACCACTCCAAGGAAGTAGAATGTGACTACCTATGTGGAACATTCAGATGCCCATTCCAAGTATCTCCTACATGTACACTCCTCTCAAGACTCGATTACAAATGGAGGTTTGATGTGTGTAATGAGTCCATGATTATACAGGTGCAATGGCTATTTAACAAGCTACATGTACATGTATGTGTGAACAAGTGAGTGGCGAGATTTTGCAGAGGCATGGCTCATTTTCATTAAACAAAGAGTTTGAAGCACGACCATCTGTTGAATATATCAATTTCCTAAATTGATTGATTTGAATGAAGCCTGTATCCTGTCGCGACCTTCATATCTTTAGACAAATTACATAAGTCTTACATCGATCAATTCAGGTAATTTCAGTCTTGCAGGTATCAATAATCTGGTTTGTAATTTTTCATCAAGGCCTGTAATTTGGTGATGTGCAGTTAATATTAATAGGGACTTTTAGATTTGCGTGGACTGATACGTGCGACGTCCATTCAAGGCAGTGCATTAAAAGGACGTCGATCGTAGCAATCCACCTTGTCTTCGTGCAAATCTAAAAGTCCCTATTTTGTATTGAGGACGACATCAGGGAAACAAGATGTAATTTTGTGCACACTCTGATAACATTACATTTACATGTAGTTAACATCCATTCAAAGTAGATGCATAGAGGCGCGTACAATAGAATGGCGTATTGGGGTTGTTTGCAAGGTTTGCTAATTAATTAACATCAAATTAGACTAGGGTCAGCTGCCTACGCCGAGTTGATATACATGTATAAATAATTAATGCTGAAAAATGGACCTATTTGCTCATTAGGCCAAAAAAAAAAAAAAAAATGTTTAGCGTCCTGTTTTTTTGAAAAATAGGAAGGAGGAGGCCCTTTTTATTTTTTATTTTTTATTTCAAAATGGCCGCTCAAAATGGCCGCTCGGTACATTTTCCCTGACAGTCGGGGCTATTTTTTTTCAAGATGGCCGCCGACAATTTTTTTTATTTTTTAAATCAGAAATAGAGCCATTTTAGCAGTGTTTTTCATGTTTTTTTTTCTTTCAAAAAAAAAAAATTACAAAAATTACAACAAAAAAAATAAAAAAAAATAGGAGGCGGCCCCCAAAAAGGAAGCGGGCGGGGACGCTAAACATGTTTTGTTTTTTTAATGGCCTTATGCTGAGAAAGATAAAAACTGGCATGATGATGATACTCATTGTTCTAATCCTAGATACTGTTAGCGGTTTAAAACTTGCAAATTCAAAGAACTGGGTAGCTTATAAACACACCACCTGTACAGCTACATGTAGAGATAAGAAATCTTACTATTAAAACCTTGAGTGAAGTCTGGAAGAAAACAGACTATTACACCCCCCCCCCCCCCAATTACCACTTTCATTCCCAATGTTAGACTTAAAAAAATATATATCTTCTCCAATAATGTAGAACTGATATTTTTTGCTTAGATTATTCCAAGGTCCCCTCCCCCTCTCTGAATTTTCATGTGCTGCTATAAGATCATAACATACACCTTCTCTGACATAGTGTAGCCAAACATAATACATGCACATTGTACAAGACTCAAGAGTCCAAGGAGTTATTAGGCAAGCTTGCCTATTGAATACCAAAAGAACTTTGACTTCTGAAATACACTAACTATTAAGGTATTAAGGTAATGAATTAATTCTTTCATTAAGCACTTTATGGGAATTAAATGATTTGTAGGCAATAGTAAACTTAACATAGATCATTCTTTCTAATCTTTGACAATGTGTGCACTAACAATTACATGTACATGTTGTAACATGTACATGTATGGGTGGTTTGACTACAGTATAACATTTTGGTCAGGACATGCACATGTACACAAGCATGTTAATGTTCAAACAAATTTTCATGGTCTTATCAAATTTGGCAGTCTTTCTTGTCAATATTTATTTTATCTAATGAATTATCAAGTCTGTTGCAATCGAATTAAGGAAAAGAACTTTTCCACGCACCTTCTAGTTCTAGTCTAAGCAACTCCTTTAGCAATAACAATAAAGGAATAGTAGTAACAACACAAAACTGTGGATAAGCTATCTTTACTTAGGGAGATACATAAAATGTCCACTGATACAATTTACAAAAAAGTAAAGCAATTTTTTAATCAAAGTAATCTTGCCATTTTAATGGGGTAGTTTAATTCTTTAAATAAAAACTGAATTGATGCTACTTAAAGATGAAGATAAGAAACAAGGTTAATGATTGACCACTCAGCCTTGGTCAGTCAGCAGACAGAACGGTTCATTCAGGTACTTAGGGTACATGCTCGCCACGCACCGATAATTAAACTTGCATGGAGAAACTACATGTACATGAATACATGTAGGTTGGTCATCCTTGAGTCGATCGTGCTATGCAGTACACATGCACCTGCCATTTTGACAGTTGCAGAACACAAAAATAATTTTATTCATAGTACAATATAAAGGAATTCTGACCTCTTCTATTTCTATCTTGGGTCTTAATCTGTATAGTACATGTACTGTATGTCAACCAAGACAGAGGATGTACAGGGTTGCGCAAAACAAAAAAATACAACATAGCTTAGATCTGTAATTTCAACAACATTATAGACAAAATGTCTCCCCACCCTTTTTTTTTTTATTTGGTAGGAAATTATTTTGTTCTTAGTAAAATGATACCAAACCAAAGGACATCTCTTTTTATCAAGACATTTTGATTCTAGTGCTATTTCTCAGAGGCAATGTCATTTTTAATATTTGATACTTTTGTAAATGCAACCTTGCTAGATACTGTACATGTAAGGCAAGACATTTTTGCCAAGTTATGTTAACAAATTACTAAAATGAAAAATCTTTCATTTTTTAAACTTTCATTTCATTTCTCATTCGGGCACGTTTTGACGCATGCACAAGCAGCCCAACCCAATTTTTGCAGAATTTTGAATAAGCATTAAATATTTCAGGTTTTTATTATACTATGCTAACTTGTAATATAGACACTACTAGACAAGTTTGAAGGTAAAAACCCTTGTCAGTCATTGTGCATAACAGTGTCTGCATCGTGAGACTACACTCGGCTCTGTACTTTAAGTCGATCCTGCCATGCACAGAAAGGGATAAATCTAGGCTCTGCTCAAGGCTTTAGGAAATGTGGTAAAGTGTCAAACGCAGGGGTGATAGTGAGCACTAAAAAAAAAAAGTTTTGTTTTCCTTCAACCACGCCCCCCTTGAGTAAAAAAAAAGAAAAGGATTCGCGGGGGAAAATGGCATCTAACAACATTCCCCCCTTTCAAGTAAGAAAATAGGGAGAAAATTGGGAAAAAATAGGGCAAAATAGAGAAGAATAGAGAAAATATGGGGGAAATCGGGAAAAATCAACAAAAAAATTGGGAAACTGATTTAAATCGGGTTTTTACCAGGCCTGCAAACGAGAGTCTGTGCTTGCAGACTACTACTAAAAGCCTTGTACCATAAAACCCACAATGACATCACCTTCACGTTTTGAACAAATATTCCGGTTATCCCAAACTTCAATAGCGGCATGCAAGCATGTGGGGGCGGGGGTGGGGCATGGAAGAGTATGGTAACAATGTAAAGTCACATATTTTGTGGTACTGGCGAGACAGTGCACTGATTGACCGATCCTAGAGGGGCGAATCACAAGATTATATATAATCAATGCACAAATACCTAAATTGCCCTGTGTGACTGATCACCCATGCATACGTGTACAGTGATACGTGTATGCATGGAACATGTACTCGTATGAAGGTTACCTTGCGAATGCATACACATGCAATACTATGGTCGAGCTGAGCAACCTATTGGAAAAGGGGCATTTACAATTGAATAAATGTTTGATCTGAATAATGTATGTACAGTACTACTATTACTAGTATCATTTAGTTCCATCTGTATTCTGTACCTTCATGGCTAGATGAAGAATCGTTTCATTGTAAGACCTACATATAAACCTACTCTAGATCATAGATGCAATCCTAAATGGGCTTCCATTATTTGTGCCAGATTTATTAACTTTAATACAATACAACCTACATGTACATGTACATTTATATGTACACATGCAGTAAACCAATCTGCCCACATACTGCACTAGATAGTAGACAAGAAATGTCCTTTTCTCAAAGTCACTGTGGCTCATGAATAGACAGAGATGCCAACTTTTGGAAATCAGAAATAGGGAGGATTTGTAACCGACACCAAATAATGTGCGCATAGCGCACATCTCGAGCGCGTAGCGCCCGACCCATGCGGCCGGGGTCCAGGGCCTTAGGGCCCTGGAAGCTCTGGGGTTTTAGATGCTCTCTGGTGCAATCTGAGCCTTATTTTGGAGCAGTTTACATGTGTATTAAGTTAAATAATTCCCACTTTTTTTAAAAATAACATACAAATTGTAAAAAATGCATGCTGAGTTCCTTTCAGACTTCCGAATACACAAGTACTTGATACTTCGGTCCTATACTTCTGAGACCATATGTTGGTCTTCTTTTGCTGATTTTCCGCCATTTGGATTCTGTGTCAATATCCATGCATTGGTTACGTCGATCCATATGCTGAAACAATCTTTCGCTGCTCTTAATTTGTCTTTTAACATAGAGGAATTACTACATGCTAGAGTTAGCAGACGATATTTCTTGTTCAATTCACAGATATATATACTGATAAGCGCCAAAAAAAAAATCATAATTAAAAAAAAAAAAAAAAAAATATTTTTTTTTTTTTTTTTTAAATCGGGAGGATAAGGATGGCGATCGTAAGGTCGGGAGTTGGGGTGAATTATCGGGAGCCTCCCGATGAAATCGGGAGGGTTGGCATCTCTGAATAGATAGCATGCTTGTGCACAGTACAGGTTTAGTTGCCTATAGACTGGTCAGCTGTCTACTACAATACAACCACAGGTCTTTTGTAATCACCATGTGTGTGGGCGTGATTGAGGGGGAGAGAGAATCCTGCTGTTCTGTACCTCATGAACTCCACATAGGCAAAACTGAGTTCCACGTGAGCAAAGATTGCTCATACCGGTAATCAAAATCATTAAAGGCTGCATTTTCAAGACATACATACATTTTGTAGTACATCTACTGTACATGTACGTCCCCACATGTAATGTACATGTTTTAACTTTCATGCATCAAATCTATAGTTATCAAACACTGATAAAAGTAAATGAGGAAAAAATTATACATTCATATCTCACCCCAGCAAGAACTACACAAAAAAAGACAGAAAAGGAATAAAAAGACCCTTAAAAGGCAATAATAAGAGTGAAAGAGATGGCCAATATTTGGAATATTTGCAGTAAAAACGAGGAAGGAAATGGGTCAAATGATTTCCTAGCAATACTACAGCAGTCATGTGACTCTTCTCAGGGGAGATTATCTGGTCTTGTGCACAACACGTGGTTAATGTTACTGTATTCTACATGTAAGCTGATCCTGTAAATGTACATGTAAATCTACTCTGGATATCGACTGTATCCACCTCATTGGCAGGTCCAATTAGGGGCACTTTTTTTTGGGGGGGGGGGAGGGGGGGGGGGGGAAGCTATTCAGAATGTGCATGAATTTATGAATTTGGACATGTACAGCAGAGCTGCCAACATTTGATTTGGGTAATCAGGGAGATTTCTGAGAGAGCAGCATCGAACGACTTCATGTTGGCGGGAACCAAGAATGGCCTTTTAGTGCCCCTGGTGGGGGGGGGGGGGGGGGGGGGCAGGGGGCAGGCCCCCCAAAAGCTCTTGGTTTTAAGCCTCTTTGAAAATTTCAGAATTTATCTTTTTTATCATTCTGTGGTCAAATCTTTTAAATAACCTTGCATATGCCAGATAATTAACAAAACATCATTGTCACCGAGAGAGGGCGCTAAATACGATTTAACGGTCAAATTCGAATTTTCAAAACTAAGGATCGAAGCAATTCATAAAAATGATGCTATTGTCTTGCAATGTGTGTAACCTAACAAACTATTAAAGTTCATGATACTGGCATAAAACAGTCAACGTGCAGATTAGTATTTCAAATAAAAACATAAAATCGTGAGAAAATCCACCCTTCAAGTCCCGCACACGTGTTTATGAGTAAGTCAAATTTTAGGGAGATTAATGAGGTCCCCAACTACTGACGAAATGAACGCAGGTCTATGGTATGGAGGGGTAGACTATTTCTCGATTTTACAAATCTAAGAACTGTTCATACTAACCTGAAAAAGCTCTGTATTCCTTTTGTATTGCCCCTTGATTTCGCGGTTTGCTTGTGTTTGTCAGATGTGATGTGGCGAAATACATCATTTCTTCCCCCACTCTTGATGGAGATATCTGCGCCGCAAACTGTACAAAATGCGTAGTATTCGCCTTTCGTAGATTTCCCAACACAAGGCCATTCCAAGTGGTAGTCATCTTTATATTTCTGATAATATTTCGACTTCGACATTGTCCTGGATGATATTTTAATAGTCAAACAAAATACAGCCTTGTTTTGGACAAAGTTGACTTACGCCTTCGGAAGATGCAAGTTATATCGATGCGTTCCCAACGGCAAAGGAGATCAGAAAAAAAAAGTCGGCTTCAAAATCCACTCTGCAGTAACACTGCCATGTTGGTATCAAATGATAATCCACTTAAAAATCACATCGCAAAAGTCCCCAAATCAATCCAAAAACTGATGTTCAAATGTGCAGTTTTTTGGGCCGATCGCAGCAGACAAAGTCTGCTTGTTGTATCAGTGCAACTTCTGGCTGCTCTGACGCGACCGATTGGAAACCGGCACCAACGTACCGGGACGCTACGGGGGCCGGCGAGGAAGCCGCCCGGCAGAGCAAGCAGGCGAATTGCTATCACACAAACACCACTCACATTATCACATGTTCCCAATGGTTTGTTAGACTAGCCCGCCAGTCGTTCGGCGTAACTCTCATTTATTACGCTGTTAAATAAAGTACGATATCACGGTAAATTTATATTCGACGACTGGATAACAGGAAAATTCATATTACAGAATTGCCATGTGTTGACCTGTTTGTATACGTACGTACGAACTCAACATGCTAGTCTTGTGAAACAGTCGTTTGTGAAAATAATACA